>JARYHS010013082.1:0-13000 GCA_031002005.1 Vandiemenella viatica | reverse complement strand
TTTCGGAAAAATGTGAAATTTTTTTGACTTTCGAGGAACTGTAGTTTTCAGTTTAGAAGAAACTTAGTACTACAAAAGTTGTAGGAAATTTTCTCCTCTTTCAAACTTGAAATAAAGTATTTCTTGCAAGGACTGATCAGGAAGAAGTTGTAGACGAAAAACTGAAAAAAGTACCAAAATTTTGATCTTTTTGGCTACAGAAAATTGTACCAAGATTGTCGGAGGTCGAAAACTTGGTTTCTGCATACTCTCACCAATATATACAAGATAAGAAAAAATTCTTCCACGTGATATAATGCAAGGTAAAACTATCCCGTTACTGGACTTCTTCTGAGTCCCATGTTTGATACCCATAATGTTACATGCTACTCCACAATACCCAAGCAATGATATCCAAGGTATTGTATCAAAGTTCTTTAATCACACAATCCAGTAAATGGAGGATATTGAAATTTATCCCAGCGTACTCCCCAAAGTGTACTGCTCAACCGAAATAATTTCATTTTAGATCTGCTACAAACAATTTCTCCACCCCTCTCATAAAAAAATCTTTAATTTTATATTTTTGGATCCTAACCATCGTTGACCTGCCCAATCACAGATCTTGTCCAGATTCCCCAACACATTCCTGTTTTAATTCTACTGTATGTCATTTAAAAATCAACTATGTTCTTACTATGAACCATCAATTATAATAATGAAGAGCAGTGGTATCAAAACACTTTGGCCTTTCTGTTTTCACCTCTACTACTTCTAACACACGGATTGATAAGCGTTGACACACTGGACTCGCTTTCAGAAGGACGCAGCTTCGAAACCCCGTCTGGCCATCCAAATTTCAGTTTTACATAGTTCCCATAAGTCACTCCAGGTGAATGGCCTGAAGGTTCATTCATAAGACCATGGCTGAATTTCTGTTCGTTCCTTGCCCCGGTACTTTTCCGCCCCTAATGACCTCCACGTCGACGAGGCGTAAAGCTATTAGCAAATCTTTTTACTCAGCATTTCCTACTCCAACGTTTGATTCTTTATTTTCAGAACTCCTCCATCCTAAAAGCTACTTGTCTTTACCA
This sequence comes from Vandiemenella viatica, assembly GCA_031002005.1. NCBI lineage: Eukaryota > Metazoa > Arthropoda > Insecta > Orthoptera > Morabidae > Vandiemenella > Vandiemenella viatica. Next base: position 11,927 of record JARYHS010013082.1, on the reverse strand, counting down.
GTTGTTTTTTCCTTATTTTGCGGCGTTTTAAGTCTCACTTTCTCGTATGCTTTGGAGGGATCCACTAATACCTATCAACTAGGCTTCCCTGGTTAATTTCAGCCGATATATATTGCATGTAGCTCTCGATCTGAGATTCACATGAACATACTCTCCTAAATACATGTTGCTATTTACGAGTCACAATATTTCCTCACACGCATTTCCGATGTATTTCCATATCATGATTTCAATCGCCTTACCTACCACTGTGGTCAAATTATTCTGCCTGTAATTTTCATTCCAATTTGTTGCTTCTCCTTTAAGGAGCGGTACAACTATGAAGCTTCGTCAGTCCTCTATCCCACATCTTACTATTTTTAAAATGTCTGTACTCATATTATCCGTAATGCTATTATAACATACCTATTGCCTTCATAACAGCCCCATGACCCATTTGAAATTTTATAGTCTGCTCATTTCTATTTAGTTGGAGTAGTTCTTCACCCGCCATCGCTGCTTTATTGTCCCCAATGATGCCATGAAACCAGTTACTTAATATCTTTGCATTTTTCGTACGTTCAGCAACTTGCTCTTCATACTCATTTAGTTCCACAACAAATGTTCTTCGCGTTTATTGAATTTCAAAATCTATTCATTCTCTGATTAATGTTCATGAAGAGACACATAACTCATAGGCACACAAATGTTTCGATAGAAATAGTAAGTTAGGCTTCCTGGGGTTCCAGTAACTAGAATTGCATTGACCCGAAGCTAAAAAATATAGATCTTTTAGGACAATTTAATTCTAATATCCTAATGGTGTGCATAACAATGATATGTAACGCAGCTGTGAAAAAACTTTCAATATTTGTTCTCCAGTGTGCATCCTTAACATATCAAAATCAGGGAGCGTCCATAAACTACGTGGCCCCAGTTTGGCCTCCCTTGAACCCCCATCGCCCCACGTAGCGCGACGTGACGTTTGCCTCGACAGCTCCTTAACCCCCTTCGTGCCACGTAGCCATTTCCCTATAAATTGCAGAAGACATTTTATACTGTTTTCTCTTAATAGACTATGGTTACAATTATTGCATGTATAATGAACGCAACTGATATTTGTGTTATGTACTTTTCTATATCCATAACCATACTTAGTGAAATGTTGACAGTAGCCACTGTTGCGAATGATAAATTAACGGGAAATCCTTTTTTTTTTCCAGGTGCAGTCTGGATCATTTTCTTCTTGACGATTATCTTTTTCTCGTTCATGATTGTTCATTACTTGATAAAATAATGCAAACTATACCTGACGCGTAAAGGGAGTAAGAGGAATTGCATTTTTTCTTTCTTGCTACAGTTCTGTCATCTTTCTTTCTACAATACTGGGGAATTGTTCATTGATCTCCTAAACTACTAACTAAAGAAAACTCGTTGGAAAACAATTTATATTAAGACTCGTAAAGGTCAGTGTATAGCGATACTTCACATCACTTCAACGAGCTCTATAATTAAAGTTGTACTGAAATTCACTTGATGCAACAAAATTAAAATTATTTTATCAGCGAGCAGAGTGGTTACACGTGGGCGATGCCAATCAAAACAGCTTTATACCAAACCATCAAAACAATAAGGACTGTCTCTGTCTTGGAAAATCCCGGGTGATATCTGTAAGTGCTTTTGAATATACGCTCAACTGCGTTTAATACTAATACAAGAAAAAATTGCATTATTCAAACGGTATTAAGTCCAAGTTATGGAGAAACATTTATCGTAATTCCACATTTTTTGCTGTTCTACTCTACCGAAAAGAACTGATGATATTTTAGAGTGTATGCTTCTTAGGAAAAGGGATTTTAGCCCACAACACATTTATGTTTGGCAAGTCTTAAAGGTGGGCTTGATGTACTTAACTCTGAACTGGAAATTCTGTTTATGAAATGTAAAGTTGAGAAAGACGATGTTTCCGTTACTCAGAGAGAATTATTTGCGAACGAATAAGACACATCCAATCTTCAAAATGTTTGACACAAAAAATAAATATAAAGTGTCTGCAGTCGATTGAAGAGCTAAGTCACAAATTATTGTACAATTTAAGTCGAGATTAAGGAGTTTATTTTGTAATGGAAGTACTATATCAATGTAGTAATTTTAAATTATTACAGCAGAAGAAATTAAACAACATCGAAATGCCTCCACTATTTTCCACTGTCACCGAATACCACACAGCTTTCCTCATACTTAGTTCTTAGTAAATTCTGTGGCCTCTACGAACTGCCAAATATAAGTTGATACTAGACTTCGGAGACCAACAGTGAAAATTAAGCAATTACTGTGTTAATGATCTGCAAACTAAATTTTCACAGAAAGATGATTTTATTTTTTTTACTTATTGCTTTACGCCTCGTTGACGGCCAAGGTCATTAGAGGCGGGATGGAACAGGGAACAAGGATCTGGAAGGAATTCGGCCATGGCCTTTTTGAAGGAAGCATTCGCCTGGAGCGATTTGGGGAAACCATGGAAAACCCAAATCTGGATGCCCGGACGGGGATTTGAACCCGCGTCCTCCCTAATGCGAGGCCAGAACGTTAACTGTTCACCCACCACGCTCGGTTTCACAGATAGATTTTTTTTAAGAAAAAATTTTATAGGCGAGTAAGCGATAAATTATAGCTTGCCACTTTTGTAAATTCCTGATAATTACGCTTTCCACCTCTCTTATCATTTTGAAGATCGACTCCATAACCCCAATGGCAATATACAATCTCAGCGATATAATGTATCTAATGTTTCTGGAGATAAGCGTAACTAGGGAAATAAACATTATAAACAAGAAAATATATATACAAATCTCAAAGATTAAATTTTAGTCTGTTTCGCATAAAAACATACACCATCTCACCGATTTTTCTATTTCGTTAAAAATTAACATATATCATCTTCTCAAACAAGCTATAACACCCACAAATATTTTCATTGCGAATGGCATATAATAGCATTAATGATAACGTCATAGAAATATCACACAAATCGAATTTTAAGGACACTGAAATTTAATTTGACTACTAAAAATAAGGCGTGTTGTGATACCCAGGGACATTGCGGGCCGCCACGTTAGATGCAAGTTCACAGTCGTAGTCATGGATACGAGAACTAGTTAGGTAATATGTTTAGGTTTATTCGTTAAATACAAACTGCGATACAACAATTGTTTTTATAGATACCCAGAAACACAAAATAGTTTTTTTACGGCCTGACTCTGATAAGTTAATCTCTGTTACCACAATCAATCTAGAAGTGGATTTTGTAGCAGTGATTACGAAAATAATAGACAGTGCAACAATTCTCTCTTAAGTCTAGTAAATGGATTTCGAGTAATCAGATGAAGTAGTATATATAAGTGTTCACCATTTTCCATGTTTCTCTTTAGTTTTAACGTAATTCATGCACAGAAGAACAAAAATTTGCGATTTTACAGTGGTATCGTACTATTTAGCATAGATACTACTCTGTTTTTGAACTCATAACGTAAGCTGTTTCGAGGTAATGTTAAGCTAAATAATTTCGTTAGATTTTTCGCAATACGAGCATAGACGTACAGGAAAGAGAGATTTCAATCCAGAAAAGTGGGATCCGGCAATCCCCCACGTTTTTGCCAGTCTGGCGGATCTCGCACAAAATTAAGGGGCGAAACAGTACTTCAGTCTGGGCGACCTTTCATCCCCTTCGCCACTTTCCGGCCGGACTTGTTGTCTACCTGTTTTATAACGTCTTCTGCCTGAAGCATTCAAGTTCAGATTTGACTCCCGTGATTTGTAAGTAAACAGATTCACTTCTACATTTTTATAAGAAAACCGTTCGCTTTTATCGTATGCGTTACTATAATTTGAGTTATGTCTTCGTATTGCAAAATTAGTTCCCAGATCATACAGTCAAAAAATGATATAAGCGGAGTTATTTCTGAGTAGGAAAAAGAAATAATGTAAAAAGAAGGTTGAAACTATTAACAGCTGTTTCAAAAAGGAAATATCTATGGAGTAAATGGTTTCCAGAACACTTTGCAAAAATGTTTTTACAACATATTGTTACCGTAGTACATCATTAGATTTGAGATATCTTTTTTTTTTAAAGTGGATTTCAACTTTATAATTCTGTTAATACTCCAACAGCTATAGTAACAAATTTTTTAAATACCGTAAAAGTTGACATGATTGTTCAATTTGAATATTTTAAGAAACAATGACAATGATTTTCGTAGAGTTTTGATTAGTGGAAGTTTGAAAAATTACCAATATTTGAACGTGTGTTTTCACCGCAAAGAAACACATTTTAATCTTGATCTACTTACAATACTCGGTTCGTCCAGTTTAGTGAAAGAATGGTTAACAAGCTTTGCTCTCTAAACTGGTATTAGCTTGAGATTTAACGTAACAAGTGTCATGGCGAAAGTTAATTAACTTCTGCCTTGGTACCTGCACAGTATATGAAATTGACCGTTGACGTGTTTTATATATATATATATATATAAAACTATTGAAAGGGAATTCTAACGATTAGAAAGACTCCGACCTAGACGATGAAGAGCTGGACGGGACATCATATCATCCATAGAGTGAAGTGGTTCCCAGATACGATAATCTCAAAGAAACGTGAGGGAAGTTGTTTAGCTATTCCAAAAATCTTTTATTTATGATCATTTCAATCAAACTAACGAGCAAGGAGGCAGAAATAGCATTCTTGGCCGGTGACTATATATCATTCTTTCCAAATAAAATGATAGTTTGAATGCTTAGTTGATAGATAGATTATTTTTCACACTGATCTGGTTTACTGTAAGGCATATAATGTGATCTGAATACTTGATACTTAATTATTTACTTAATAACTAGATTGAAAACAAAAGTGCAAAAGCGCAAAGTATATTTAAGGCACGCTAGAAATGTTTAAATTAATGTTATTTTGCTAATTAAAATAGTGTTAACTGTTGATTTATGTTACTGGTGTAAACAGGCAATGAGACATGGAAAGATATTGCAATAGGTATGAAAAGTAGTGCATGGAAGGGAAAAGATGACCATGACCATAAGCTGGCACTCGATTTCAGGCACAAGGGTGTGGGAAGATTCTCTTTTTTAGGTAAGGGTGTCAGGGATTGGAATGAGTTACCAAGAGAATGATGAATAATTTACCGAAAACCTTGAAAGAATTTAAAGATAAAATTTGTAGAGGGCAAATGTACGTGGGTGCATGATAGGGGGAAGTTGGGTGTGTAGGGAAATTGCCACCGGAGCGTGTGCTCCATTGCAATTAAATTAAATTTAACGTGAAGTTGATTTATCAGTTAAATAAATGGACGTTTATTGTTTAATTTGATAACACTTTCAAAACTGTGCCAGATCCTGCGGGATTGACCAGTATCTAAATCCGAAAATGCGGAATTGCAAATTTTAACAGGAAAACAGCAAAAAATTACAAATTTTACGATTTTGGCATCTCGTGTACATTTTAATTACTTCTTTGGAAGTAAATTTCATTTAAAAATACAGTTAATTGTATAATATGTAGGTATCAATTTACTTTGGTTAATGTTTGGACTAGGCATTAGATTAGAGAATAGGCATGGTGGATGGATTGAGGGTTTTAGTCATAACGTACCAAAAAATTTAGATGACGCTTGATCTCTTGGTCAATGCGACCAACGAGCACCATCGAATACTTTTTGATTTTCACGTTCCACATGATTAATCAAACTGTATAGTTTTATGGCCATTCGGCTCATGTAATTTGACACATATCTAATACCTATTTTCTATTATTTAATGGTCGATTCATCTGAAGTCATCAAACATTGGTTGTTTAATTTTTTATCAATTTTCACTGAATTCAGCAACTAAGTCATGAAGAAGAATTATTTCAATCAACTCGACCGTAAGAAAGTTTTCGATGCGTGATCGGGAAGGTGCCTGTTTTCAGGTGTATTAATGCAGTGTAAAACAATATTTTTTGGTTATTTTTAAGAATAGTGTTGCATGGGAAGAAAAATTATAGGCAAGAACAAAGAAATGTTGCAGTAAAATGAAGAAAGCGAAATATTTACGATACATGATGAAAGTAATCTTCTTCTCTACCTCCTTCTCCAAACAGTTTGGGAAAGGCTGCCTTCGATGAGTTTTACTAATAGTTGGCATGGACAATATCAGAGCTATGATTATACGGCTTCATGTCCTTGCATTTTATACCTACGGCCATGTCGTATTAAAAGTAAGTACTTATGGGGTTATGAAGTGTTTCCATCTCTTTGTGAAACGTGTAACTATTTTAATCATCTGATAAGAGTTTTTTTGGTGAAATGTGTAGCGTATGAGCTGGAGATTGGGGACCCTCCTGGCATTTGCCTTGATGGCTGCGGAAAGCCGCATAAAAACAGCAGTCATTTAGGCCGGTAGATACGCAGGGGCTATGGGTCTTGCACTATCCATTGTACCTCCCCGATCCATTGTGTGGCGCCCAGCATTGAGCAACACGGGCGGATATGTGTTACAGCTAATACATAGTCCAGTCACATTAATGTGACCACCTCTCAAAAACCAGAATAACCACCTTTAGCAGAGCGGACCGCTGCGAGGCGTGCAGGAAGAGAGTCAATTAGGTTTCTGAAGGTGTTCACCGGGATGTTGAGCCATGCCGACTCCAGTGCCGTGGCCAGCTGCGCTAGATTACGCGGTTGAGGATCCATAGCGCGAACAACCCGATCGAGGTGGTCCCACAGATTCTCGATTGGGTTTAAATCCGGTGAGTTTTCTGGCCAGGAGAGTAAGGTAAACTCATCCTGGTGCTCATCGAAACACGCACATACACTGCGAGCTGTATGACACCTCGCATTGTCCTGCTGGTAGATGTCATCATTCTGAGGAAAAATTATTCGTATGTAGGGGTGGACATGGTCCGCAAACACAAATACGTACTTCTGTTGATCCATTGTGCCTTCCACAATGATGAGTTCAACCAGTGAATGCCAGGAAAACATTCCCCAAACCATAATGCTCCCTCATCCTCCCTGGATCCTTCCGGTAATTGTTGCAGGATGTTTACTTTCAGACGTTTCACGCCGTATGCGCCAACGTCCATCTGTCCGATTGAGCATACGAGTAAAACGTGATTCATCGGAAAAAGCCACCTGTCGCCACTCTGTGGACGTCCAGTTGCGGTACTGGCGTGCTAATTCCAGCCTTCGTCGCCGATGAACAGCAGTCAGTATAGGTGCATTAACCAGGCGTCTGCTGCGGAGGCCCATGCGCAGCAACGTTCACTGAACCGTTGTTGAGGAGCCCCTTGGTTCATCTGGGCGGTCAGTTGCTCAGCAGTTTCACGTCTATTTGCCCGAACGCATCTCCGTAGTCTTCGTTCGCCTCTATCATCTATAGCCCGAGGTGCACCACGTCGCAGATTTTGAATAATGCCATTTTGCCATGCACGGTATATTTTCACCACGGCGGCACGTGAACAGTTCACAAAATTAGCCGTTTCCGAAATGCTTCCACCCTTGGCCCGAAAGCCAATAATCATGCCCTTTTGGACGTTGGATAAATCGCTACGATTCTGCATTACGCCAACGATTGAAATGCTTTCCGATACCCTAGGACATCTTTTATATGCACTCCACTGCCACCTTCCTTCTGCGATTGGTTATTTCACGTTGACGTCGAAAGTAGGTGGTGGTCACATTAATGTGACTGGGCTCTACTTGATCCAAGCCTGCCCGACCGGATAAACCACCAAAATCAGCTAAACTAAAATCACGAAGCAATTGCGGAAGCAGGATAGAGGGGCGGCAAAAGCTGCCCAAAGTGCCCAGTGGCTACATGGGTTACCCATGGCGCCACAAACTTCAGTTATTCATTCATTCACCCGGACCTCTCTTCACGCCTAACCATAGAGGCAACATCATTCCGCTATCTGTCATTGTGTATTGTGAGACTGAGCCTAATAAACCGGATCCTTGTATCCGCTGTGTTCTCGTAGTTTCTGTTCACTGTCCGAGGGATATCCACAGCCTACCTTCGCTATTGAGCCGTCTACCTCGAACCGGTAACTCCATTCAACCCGCCCGAATCCTGATCTTTCCCAGATGTATTATACATATCTATATATATGCTATTTCAGAAACGGCTCTAATAATTTGGATGAAATTTCATATTTATATACCGTTTTGTTTTTTAAGGTTATCTAACTAGTTGTCTTCCCTCCAAAATGGCTATTTTACAAAAAACGAACCATTTTTGTATATGGTATCTGGTAAACGGCTCTAACACCATCTCGTAGACGTTTCAGGTATCAGAAAACCTACTGATAGTTAGTTTGATGGGAAATGATGCAGCAGACAGAACATCACGACTTCAACTTAGTGCTGCAGAAACAGAAAAAGTTTCCATACCCTGCACAGACTTCAAGGCCATTGTCACCAACACTGTAAAGACTGAATGGGAGAAGAGTTGGCTTGCCGACTACCAAGGAAAGGGACTTTGATATCGGTCCATCTGCAACAACATCGCAAGCAAGACATGGTACGCTCAAAGAGCTGAACAGGAAAGAAATTACTTTAATGAACAGACTTAAGACAGGACACACTTTATTATGTGACAAAAATCACGTCATGCGGTTGTTGAATTCGCCTATATGCCCATCTTGTGATGCTTTGGAGGATATTTATCACTTCATGCTGAGCTGCAAGCAACATCAATCAGTGAGAAAACAACTGCTAGAAGATGGTCTGAATATAACCGACATAACTTCTCTGATGCAATCTCTCTCAGTTCCGAGCAAGAAAGTGGCCAAGATATTCTCCCAAATGATATGAAGTCTTCGCGGGTTCTCCACCGTATGGTGTCGAAGAAAATAACAACGAGCTTTCGGCGGCTGCTCTGGTGCTCCTTGCATAACATCAGTCTTGAAAATGGTGGAGAACCCGCGAAGACTTCATATCATCGATACGCCGTGAATGCCTTCATTCTGACATATTCTCCCTATATGTTACACGTACTAAATGTGTAATTTAAAATCAATCGAATGTATTGTATGATGTTATTGCTTCTATTAGCCTTTGGCTAAAGTAACAAAAAAAAAAAAGTTTCTCTTTGTTTAGAGTATACTAGCTGACCCGTGCGAATAGTATAGTAATCAGTCACCAAATGGTTATATAATAATGTGGAAATAAGTAAATGCATGTATTTATTAATGAAAGGTACTTTATTTTGAAGTGTAGTAATAAATGTAAGTCTTACTGTAAAAAGTCGCTATTATTAAATACTAGATGTTTGGTTGTAAAACATTTAAAAAGTAGATATTTAAAAAATGGATATTAGCACTGATCTGTCACCATTAATTAATCCTTGATTAGCATTAAGATCTCTATTTAAGATAATATGGCCTTTTTGTTTAAAAACAATTTGTGAAGTGGTAAACTGGACGCAGGGTTGTCGGAGTTAACTGGCAGAGGATCGTCATAGATAGATTTGGATGAAATTTCATATGTAGATAACTTTTTGCTTTTTAAGTTTGTGTCACGATTTTTTTTAAAAAGCAGTGCTTGTATTTGGTATCTCAGATACGGCTGTAACCTCATTTCGTAGGTTAGAGCAAGGAGCTGTATACTTCAAAATGCCTAGGAAGCCTTTTAAGAAAAAAAAAAAATTAACCTTAATCAAACTTCACGCATAAGCTTGCATATTGAACAGAAATCGAAAGATGTGGAGCGAAGATCAGTCTCGCAGGTACTTTACTATCTGAACTAAGAAATTAAGTTTACTTTTAAACGTAAATACCAAATCATGCCAGATAAATCTCATATTTCTGATTAAATATTCTTCTCAATCTTAGAAATGTAACATTATTTTTAATTTTTTTTTTAAATTTAAAATTCTAATGGCCTGTTATGTCCGGGTGCGACCCTTGTCGTGCATGTGTCTGTTTGCCATTGATACAGAAAGGAATAACAAACAAGCCGTAATGTAATCACATTGTTAACTTTTCCATGTATTTTTTACCGAAATGTATGTGAAAAGAGACACAACTCGTTACTGCATTGGCTGTATCTTGACGATTTTCGGTATGGTGAGCAGTCTGATGGGTCAGCTGGTTAATGCGCGTGATTGAGCAACTGTGTGTTCCCGATTGGAATCACGGTATTGACTGGAATTTTTACGGGCAGTGAACTGACCTTCACCTCCGGCAAAGCTTTGTTTTGTTCATGTGAAGTACGCTAGGACGCTCCGTGGTTCAAACTCCTCTTAAAGCTGTAGGTCCTCTTTATCCGGTAGAGCAGCTTCGGCAGAGGTTCGTGCGCATTCGAAACTCTTTTCGGCCGGCTGCCGAACAACCTTACTGGTTTTTCCGGCAAACAATGCAATGCGTGCTTACAGTCAGTAGGGTGCTACGCAGTTCAGTTTTGATGCATATGGATGTTAGTGCAGCACTTGAAAATTGTTTGTTAAACATTTTAAGGACGAGTTAGAGAGCCTGAATGCAGATCAAAGATATGGTAAGAGAGGAACTGAGTAAGCCTTCAATACAAGATGGCAAATAGATCAAAGTTATAAGGTTATTGTTCTCTTGACTTGTTAAGTGTAATATTTCGTTCGTGTTGGTGTAAAGTTAATGGAGAAGTTAAAATCCAGTTAAATTACCTACGATTATAGGCCCTGAAGTAACTATTCAAAACGAAATAGCAAATCCTTGATTATCCTGGTACAAACATAAACGTTCAAGTGATGCAATTTATATTCAATTAAATTGTAATATAATTATGCGGTAATAAATAAAGTATGGAATATAGAAACTATCAGATCGAAATACTGTGTGATATGCTTTCCTCGTCCTCTCTAAAGAAGGCGGTTATCTGATTTAACATAACCTTTAATTTTCCTCTATTTCGTGTGACTAATCTAAGACCTCTCATGTTTTCGCTTGGTTCCGGTGATACAGCTAGTTGGCGTCAAGGTGATAAGAGACGCAACAAGATAAAGACAAGAATCGCGAATGAGCTCTGTCATGACCTTTTGGAGGAGCCATCCGTGCATTTCTCTAGAATGTTTTAGTGAAACTGAGAAAGACTAAAATCTAGATGACTGGAAGCGGCTACTAAGATTTCAGTTTTTAATGATTTCCGGGAACCACTCCACGAAAAAGGTCGGATGGATCCTTAAAGAGGGCATGGCCAAATTCCTTCGAGATCCTTGCCCCCCATTCTCCTCTGGCTCTACTAACCTCGACAAGTCGCAAAACACAAAAAAAAACAAAAAAAAAAAAAAAAAAAAATGCTTACTTAACAATTTATTCCTGTGTAATGAATTTATAACATGATGTCATCACACTGTTTCAAAAGGACAGAATACACACAAACTTTTAACATCATATAAATAATAACTATGTATCTGAACATACGAAAGGAGAGTTAATATTCGATCGATGCCTTCAACACCGTGACGCAAGTCAGCTGTAAATCTGTAGTGTTATATTGTAATGCTACAAGTGACTGATCTATGACTTCTAACATTTATATCTGCGAACAATTGAGCACGGAAAATGGATGACGGACTTTTGTATATGAGGGCCTCTTTCAATTTATTTCAACAACGTTTTGGCACACTGGTTTCAGCACATTCAAGAATGTGATAACGAATTATAGTTAAAGCAGGTTTATGTATGGTATAAAGAATGCCATTAAAAAAGAAAGAAAAAAACACACACACACACAAAACACAGAGATCAAATTTCGCATAACGCTTCATAACTTCTACCAGAGCAGAAAAATTAATTATTAATAAGTTACAGTAATGCGAAGATGTTATTTATTCATGAGATGACAAACAGTAGTAAGAACTACCATCCTATACGCAAATTTTATACCAATGGAAGTTTTACAAAAGTTACTGTTATTATCATTATTAAA
>JARYHS010013079.1:0-11961 GCA_031002005.1 Vandiemenella viatica | reverse complement strand
TTTTCGAGGCAAGTAACTGGTTTTATGTTAAACTTGTAATGCTGCCATCTATGAGAAGTTGTTTTAAGAAACACACTCTTTTATATACTTAGCACCAGATGGCATTTAGCCCTAAGAATAATCTTCACTGCAAGTTACAAAGACTTCATACGATTGGGCGTTGAGTTGTGTGAAGAGAGTTTATCTGTCATCGTCCACCTTAGCTGAAGAAATTTCAAGACATTTTCATGCTTAGTTGATACCTATGATGTTATTAATTCATACTGTGTCCAGTAATTTGTCTTATTTATTATTTTTTTGATGTTAATACCTAGTCTGCACTTGCCCCACAAAAATTCCATATTGCTGTAAGAGCAGATGTAGCCTTTTAAAGTATAAAGTATTTAAATATTAATAATTACTTACTTCAGAATATGTACTTTGAAAGAAAACTTGAAATGACACAAAAAAAAATTTACAACTTTGTCACATTTGTCATTTGAACTTTCGGACAGATTATCAGTAAGACAAGAAAGGTTAAGTTCATCATCCCTACATGGCTGGACGCAGTTGTTATACAGCTATGTGGTTAGTTTAAACAGCTGGTGCTTATTATGCTTCATACCATGCACTGGCTCTTGTAAGGACATAGACTGATACCGGGGTTATAGTATCGCCTAAGTGCCTTAACTTACACTCTTGCTTACAACTCACTGTCCGATGAAAACTCTTGCTAAATAATTTAAATTTGATTTGACCATGTTGCCAGGATACTCAACTAGAATGCTTAAAGGTCGCCACAATATTTGATTCCAACCCCAAATATTGAAAAGGTGAAACAAGAACTACAGAAATAAAACAGTTCACTTTCCCAAAATTCCTCAAGTTTATTAAAAATGAAATTCAAAGTTCAAAACAGCATTCTTAAAGTTGATTAGGCATATCGAACACTCATTCCAAAAGTTTGCAGATTATGGAGAGAAAATAATACCGACCGACCCCTTTGAAACGTTTACAAGTTCATGTCAACATAAGTGCCACGCCCCACACGCCAAAATACCATGATGGCTGACCCAGTACTGCCAACACAAATCCGGAGCTACCAACTTCACCAACGCACTCGCACCTTACACTACATGTCAGTACAGCGCTCGGACCCAGAAAAAAGATGGCGTTGTCACAAGGCGCCTTAATTTATACCTTCGCTGACGTCACAGCCAAAACACAACTTTCTTCTAACACCTAAACGATATAGGCCTGAAATATCTCAGTAACTAAACAGTTATCCAAAACTTTAGGTGTGACAGTGTTTCTACATATTTAATTGTGAAATAATGGATATTTAGTGATTAACTTTAAGCATCTGGTTTAAAAGATCTTCGCGCAGGAGTGAACTATTTCTCTACTTTGGGGAATTACTATTGTTCGAGAGGCTTCTTTATTTCGTCATTTTATTAACGCCACAATTTATGCAAATATTATTATTGTTACTGTGTTCTACTAAAATTCCTGAGTTTATTGGTGTAACTTTTATTAAAATTGGTGCAGTGAAAGTTTAACTACGACGTAACCAAAGTGTGATTTCAGTTTTAATTTTATAACTTTATTTCTCTTACTTTTATCGCAAATATAAAATTACCAAGAGATTCACTGAATTAAACTACGTATTCTGAAAGTTGTCTTGTCTCTGTATCTACTTTAGATCGGTTGAAAAATATTTTTAAGTTGCCCACATGGCTGCAATGAAAAATAAATTTTAAGATCTCTATAAAATCGGCTCCATTACTTGTGATGACCTGAAATTATTATATGTGATGTTAGATTTTTAGGTCTTCCCGGAAATCTACTTTTTATTTCGGGAGTTCTCTAGGATTTTGAGATAAAAATTATTAAAGTGCAGAGCATCTGACGAAGTATAAAAATTGATTTAAGTTATTTAAACGTTCAGAAACTACGAAAGTTTAGTGAATTTATATTTTAATGGCATCATTACTTCGTTAAAATTACTTTATTTGGTTCGAAAGTGTATAAAAACAGTGAAATACCAAATATTAGGAATCTCTTGTGTACTGAACTGAATTATTTTGGATTATCATATTTAAGGTTAGTAAAAGGTTTTAATATTATTTCAGAAAATTACTTTAGTTGGTTTATTAACTATTGAGTTACTTTATTGCTCGTAAATCGGCTTAAAAATGACAAAATACTTCCAAAATAGAAGCTTATAATTCCCCAATTGGATTACTGATTATTTAAATTTCAGTTGGTTTTAAGTTTATTTATTATTACACATGGATTAGATTTGGTATTTAGCAACTATTGAAAGTCTTTACTGCATTCAAATTGGTTTAGAAACTGTGAAGTTAACTTATAGCAAAATTTATTATTTGAAATTGAACTTGCGGGATTTAACCTATTTCCTCCCAAACTAATGTTTTCTTTCTTTTATAGAAGGTTTACTTTAGGGCTTTTATTTAATTTTGAATACTTATATTGTTCCTAAAGGGGTTTATTTAGTGTGTTTGGTTACTGTATCCTCATGCTACATAAAGCTTCACTCCCATAAACTATACATGAAATGAAAACTATCTTTTCCTACAGAGTAAGCTTTCCCTCTAATGCCTAAAGGTGGGAGGCTAGAATTTACTAAAATTCTAAGATGCTTACATGCCCCCTGAAGATTGAAGTTATTTTCCCAAGAAAACTAACTGAACATCTTGAAAAATAAAAGAAAAAAAAAATTTAAGTCCCCAAAAGAAAATGAACTATTCTTCCAAAATTTAACTATCGCTTGTCGGTTCGGTTCTCTCTCCACCATTCATACTCAAAACAAACATATTATTGTTTATAACAATCTCAAAACTTTAACTTTCACTCACAAAATTATTACAAAAGGTTTAAAACTCATTCATTCTCAAAATATCAAAATTAAACAAAAAATATTAAATATCATACAATTATGACCAAAAAGCAAGATGCGAAATATCAGATTATCACAAAATTATAAACATGTGTAACATAAATAATCACCAAATTGTCAAAATATCAGACAAATTATCAAAATACAAAACATAAGTGGTACAAATATAAATTACAAAAAGTACATAACACAAATAATCACAAAATTGTCAAAATATCAAACATATTATCAAAATACAAAATGTAAGTGGTACAAATGCAAATTACGGAAGTACATTGGAAAATATTATTACAAGGAACATCAGTTTTGTTTTAAGAAGAAACATTAAAGTTTAACACTTTATGAACATACACATAAGAACAAAAATGAAAAGTTATAGTGTTTTACAAACAATCACCCTTTGAAATTCCATATAGGAAAGTCTTTCGTTTTCTAAACGTCCTTTTTTTTTGAATATTATTCTGTTTTATTATGGCCTTAAAACTACCACTTTCCCTTTACACACGTTAACCCTTGTCACAGAACTCCCTAAATGGGTGAAAACCCAAGTCCTGAAACGGTTGCAGACTAAGGCTCGCAAAATTTATATAAACCAATAGCCTTATGGCTAGATCTGCCGAGCAATGTCCATCATCCTCGGTTCCTGATGCAGCAGGAGTAGCCTGGGGAACTCGGTCAGCTAGCTGGTCTGTGAATGATACAAAACAGAAAAACCGTTGGGAATTAGTGGTGTCCAAACTATTCTTAGCAATTAACATATTCATACAAGAAAAATATAAAGGTAAAATACAAATGTATACAAAAAACATAGCAATTACAATAAAGTTTCCACAAATTATTGGGAAATGAAACAAGAAATACTAATCCTCCTTAGCAAAGGAGATAAAATAGTTAGACATAGTAAATGAAATGGAAGAGAAAAGAAAAAAAAAAAAAAAAAGAAAAGTTATAAGTATAAGTAAACAATGTTACAAGAAATAATCCCAAGGAAAAATATAAAGAAAGGTACACACGAAAAATACAAGTACATACATATCAAATTTAAACATAATAATGTGAACTTGGTCCATGCCAAGTTATTGGATCACTTAATTCAACTGAATTGATTACAATCAGAATAAGTATTAATTAAAGTAGTCATTTACAAAATATTGTCCCCCAAAATAAAAGAAACCTGCAAAAAATGTATAGGGGTAATTTATAACTTATAAGGAAACGTAGTTTCCAAGCAGCAGTACACTGCTGTGTAAAATAAGAGTAGAAATGTAATGTATCTGCAACGTAGTTGCGTGGAACCAGTATACTGGTTAAAGGTCAAAACAGTGTGTAATTAATGTAGTCATTTACTTTGAAAAGTGTAAAGCATCAAGTTATGTTGAGTATCACGGAATGTGTGTGTGTGTATTCACAAGGTTATCAGCTGAGCTGAACGAAATATTTACAAAATTATCTTATTGAAATTAGGAAGTTAGTTTGAAGCAATTACAAGAGAGAGAAAAAAAAGTTGAATATCAAATGTAATCAAACTCGTTAGTAGAGTGGTATCACTGTGAAAGTATGTTGATATCCTTATCTTGTTACTAACATCTATGGGGATACATTGCCCATATAAACAATATCGTGGTTTGCAATATGGAAGACTAAATTCTTATCTATGCGTTTAATATAACCAGTAACCATATACATAAGCACATTATATTACATTGACATAACATATCGATGCGACTGTTAATATTCCTCGCCAACGGTGTACTCTCTCTGCCTCTCTCTGGTTGTTTTCAATCGTTGCCCCGGTTATGGTCAGCGATGTTAATACTGCGTTAGCAGCCGCCGCGACAACGACGGAACTGCGCTGACAACTGTTAATGCCGCGATGTGTTTCCGCCACACCAGCCCCCCACGGAGTTGATGAGGCTACGGCTGAAGATGTTTGGGGAACTTTACTCGGCGACCGGATCTTGTGGTTCTCGGGTTGTCCGTTGTATCATGATCTTTAGTTTTTATTGCTTTGCTGATTGACATACTAGGTGGTTCCGTCACAGCACTACTTCAATATTAGGACAATCGTCATTGAGCAGAAAGGCAGGTTTCACTCTTTCAATGCTGACACGTACTGGTGTATCCTTGTTTAAAACGGTGAAAGTCCTATCCTGGCGATCTAACACGCGGTGTGGGCCAGTGTATGGTGGCTGCAGGGCACCACGTACCGAATCATCCCGAAGATACACATGAGTGCACGTTTCGAGGTCCTTGAAAACAAAGGTCGAACTGTGACCGTGTCTGGTGGCTGGTGTTGGACGTAGTCTGCGCATTTGTTGACGTAGTTTGTCCACGAAGTCGGATGTATCTTCCAGACGTTCTTCCGTCGCGGTGCACAGTAATTCACCTGGGAGGCGTAGTGGTTCACCGTACACAAGTTCGGCAGAGGAGGTGCCGAGGTCTTCTTTGTAGGCACTACGAATACCGAGAAGAACGATGGGAAGGGCTTGCAGCCAGGACATACCGGGATGACACATAATAGCTGCTTTGAGTTGACGATGGAATCTCTCCACCATGCCATTTGAACAAGGGTGCCAGGCAGTGGTGCGGGTTCTTAGCGTTCCAGTCAAGAGCCCCAGGTTCCGGAGCAGTACAGATTCAAACTGCCTGCCTTGGTCGGTGGTAATACGAAGAGGTGATCCAAATCGTGAAATCCAGCATGCTACGAATGCGTTGGCAACTTCCTCTGCAGTGATGCGTTCTAAAGGCCAGACCTCTGGCCAGCGAGTAAATCTATCGATGGCTGTTAAGCAATAACGATAGTTTCCTGACGCTGGAAGTGGTCCGATTATGTCCAAATGAACATGTTGAAACCGGGCAGATGGCATTGTAAAGTTTCCGACTGGTGCGTTCGTGTGACGCGTAACTTTGGCGCGCTGACAATCTTGACAGGCTCGGACCCATGCGCGGCAATCTTTCGCCATGTTAGGCCAGACGAAACGTTCTGATACCAAACGAGCGGTAGCTCTGGCGCCGGGATGACTCAGGCCGTGAACAGACGAAAAAGCTGCTTTTCGGAATGACTGTGGTGATAAAGGGCCTGGGTTTTCCGGTTGAGGTGTCACAGAAGAGGATAATGGTACTGCCAGGTACTGGGACTTGCTCCAAGTTAAGTGATGTTTCGCCATTGATGAAAGAACGGATTTCCGGATCGTCCTTCTGAGAGTCTGCCAGAGCGGAAAAGTTCAAGTTTCTGTCTGCGATTCCGTCGACCCGGGACAGTGCGTCTGCGACTACATTGGAAGAACCTTCAATGTGTTCAATATTGGTGGTGAACTGCGCAATGAACGATAATTGATTCAGTTGCACAGGTGGGAGCTTGTCACGGCGTTGCTGAAACGCGTACGTAAGTGGCTTGTGATCGGTGTAAATTGTAAACTGGTGGGCTTCCAAGAAGTGCCGAAAGTGTTGGACGGCTTCGTAGATAGCGAGTAACTCGCGATAGTACGCTGGCCATTCTGATTGCTTTGGTGAAAGCTTCTTAGAAAAGAAGGCTAAAGGCTGCCACGTAGCGTTTACGTGCTGTTGTAGACAAGCCCCTACAGCTGTGTTGGAAGCATCAGTAAACAATCCTAGAGGTGCGTTGAGATCGGGATGAACTAGTAGCGTCGATTTGGCAAGGCTGGCTTTGCAGGCATTAAACGTGCTTTCCAGGTTCGGATTCCAAGGTACAGGTTGAGAGCCTCGTAGGTTGGATACTGCCGAGTGGAGAGATGCCTGGTATTCTGCTGCTGAAGGTAGGAAACGGCGGTAAAAGTTCACCATTCCCAAAAAGCGTCTAAGTTCACGGACTGTCTGTGGAAGGGGGAAGTTTTGCAGAGCGCTGATCCGATCTGGTAGTGGTCGAGTGCCAGCGGCAGAGACTTCGTATCCCAAGAAGGTAACACTTGGAGAGGCTAAAACACTCTTACAAGCGTTAACGAGAATCCCATAAGATGACAGCCTTTGGAAAAGTAATCGCAGATGGCGCTCGTGCTCTTCAGGGCCCTTAGAAATACCAATATGTCGTCTACATAGGCGAAGGTGAAGTCTAAGCCAGATAGGACTTCATCAATGAAACGCTGAAAGGTTTGTCCGGCATTCCGCAACCCGAAAGACATAAACGGAAACTCAAAAAGTCCAAACGGTGTAATAATTGCTGTCTTTGGAATGTCGTCCGGGTTCACTGGAACCTGAGTGTAGGCTTTGACTAGGTCGACGACAGAGAAGATAGTGCATCCACGCAACTGGTGGCTGAAATCATGGAGATGGTGAGGTGGATACCTATCTGGAATTGTCCGTGCATTGAGAGCTCGATAGTCTCCACAGGGACGCCAACCCTTGTCTTTCTTTGGGACCAGGTGAAGAGGCGAGGACCATGGTCCCTCTGAGCGGCGCGCAGTTGCCCTCCATTAACATTGCTTCGAATTCTTTCTTAGCAATCTGAAGACGGTCTGGAGCGAGGCGACGAGCACGACAAGAGACAGGTGGTCCAGGTGTTAGTGCGAATGAAATGTACGGTAGAGTGCTTTATTTCTCTCGGCATTCCAGGTGGGCGCGTGAGATCTGGGAAATCTCGCAATATTTCATGAAAAACTGTAGTGGCCTTTAGTGATTTCACACTAGGTTGCTTCCAGTTAGCCGGCTGTACAGGCACTGACAATCCTGTCAAGCTGTCAATGATACGCTTGTTGTGACAATCCGGGAGCAAGTGATAATGTGCAAGGAAATCGGAGCCTATGATAGGAACAGCTACATCAGCTATTATAAATCTCCAAGATAAATCGCGCCGCAATCCGAGGTTCAGCTTGAGAAACAAAGTGCCATAGGTATGAACAGTAGAGTCATTTGCCGCAACAAGTTCATATTTGTTGCGTTGATGACGCCCTTTTAGAAAATCTTTCGGGAAACAGCATAAATCAGAACCAGTATCGATTAAAAATTTATGTCTGCTATTTCTGTCAAAGACAAAAAGGCGGTTACCTCCTGTTGGGCAGCCGTCTACCGCCATCACTGGCTGCCGTTGGGGTTTAACTGAAAGTTACATGGTTGTTGGCATTTGCGAGCTTGGCCGTGAAAACGGCGGTGGTACCAGCAAACTTGAGAGGTGTCAGTACGCGGCGAAGAATCACGGCTGTTGTGAGCGTGCCGCGACTTCGGGGGCTGGCTTCGAGAACGAGAACGTGTGCGAAACGAGGCTTGCAATGTAGCCAACTGCTGCGAAAGTTCTTCTATGCGCTTTGCAAGCTGACTTACCTCGGTATTAGCAGGTAACATGCCGATAGCATTAACATCGGCGTGCAGAGCAGGTGTAGAAACTTCCATAATTTTGTCGGCTAGTATTGCAACTTTGTCTAGTGGTGTGTCAGCTTGAGTTTGCAAGATAGCTTGTACCTGTGACGGTAGGCGCTGGATCCATAATTGCCGGAGGAGATTAGTCTTGCACTTGAGTGGCACCAGCTAGTGATCTTAAGTGTCTTAAAAACTGGGATGGTTTTCGGTCACCAAGCTCTTCCTCCATTAACAGCTGGCGAACTCGCTGCTCTTCTGATGCAGAGAGGCGACGAATTAACTCGTTACGCAAGTGTTGATATGCATTTTCAGGAGGTGGATTTATTATAATATCTTCCACTTCGGCCGCATAGCGGCTGTCCAGCTGTGAAATTATATAGGCGTACTTCGTCAAATCTTGCGTAATGCCCGCGATGCCAAATTGAGCTTCTGCCTGTGCAAACCACAATGCCGGTTTGTCCGGCCAGAAAACTGGTAATTTCACGGCAAGACGGTTAACAGATGTGCCAACCTGCGAGACTGTAGATTGCGAGGGTTGCTGTTGAAGCATTTGCTGTCGCAGAATGTGATTTTGCTCCTGTAGCTGGCGTAGTTGTTCTTGAAGGTCATCCATTATTCAAAAGAGTTCGGGTTTTTCGTCGTCGTCGGGGTCACCAATTATGGGGATACGTTGCCCATATAAACAATATCGTGGTTTGCAATATGGAAGACTAAATTCTTATCTATGCGTTTAATATAACCAGTAACCATATACATATGCACATTATATTACATTGACATAACATATCGATGCGACTGTTAATATTCCTCGCCAACGGTGTACTCTCTCTGCCTCTCTCTGGTTGTTTTCAATCGTTGCCCGGTTATGGTCAGCGATGTTAATACTGCGTTAGCAGCCGCCGCGACAACGACGGAACTGCGCTGACAACTGTTAATGCCGCGATGTGTTTCCGCCACACATCCTTCAATTTTCTAAGTGTATAAGACAATAGTTATTGCCGTCACAAAACCTCTCTATGGTACATAAAATAACACTTAGGGTAGTACATCACTCCCAAAATAGTGTTCAATTCTTCCTTCCTCATCAAGAATGTAAACTCACATCAGTGTCGAAATGATGTCTTCAAGACTCCATTATCTGTACCAATCTTGGTTATTTCTGCTTTTTTTTCCATAAAGAAATGTTATCAAACTCATATGTTTCCTATATTGTTTGCTGTTTATGTTGTGTAACTTATAAAAATGAAAGACGCCTTTGTTTTGTATATGTTAGGTCATCCCTAGGTTATCAGATGTAACAACAGTGTCAATTAAAGGTTCTACCTGGATCTCAGTTATACCTGCTTGAACCAAATCCTGAACTTGTCATTTAAAGGCAATGCCTGGATCATGGCCTCACTCACAGGAACAGAGTCCTGACTGCCCTGCTGTACCCTATTCATCCCTAGGTGAAGCCTAATGTATGAGGTCGCCTTGTTACACTAAGAATTGTAATATGTATTGTAATAATAAGGTCATCCCACTTTCGGTGATGCCGAATACATAATAATAAGAATAATAATAATAATGGGTGGAAATGCGAAATAATAATAAAAATAAGGATCGCAGGTAAAGTCTGAGCTATGTGTTTCCTGGTCCTGATATAATAAAGCATTCCCCCAATATATTGTTACTTCTTCTCTACCATCCACCCCCTCTTTTCTCTCTTTTACAAATATAGGCAAACATGAATTATCTTCACTTCTACTTCAACTAGAGCATCAAGTCCCTCAATTGTCCAAACAACTTTATCCTGTCGAAAATCAGTCTTCACATCCATAAGCTCCACCCTTGGTGTCTCAGAAATCCTATCCCATCTAATCTGGTCAATGACTCCCGAAGGTAGATGTTTCAATATGGTTGGATCATAGTACTCATTAGAAACGTTAAGTTGTTGCAAAACTTCTTGCCCTAATACTACCCCAAAAATCAAAATCAGCTGAGTAAAAGACTCAGATAAACCAATACAAAATGTCCAAGAATTACCAAAATGAAAAATATTTAAAGAAACATATTTTGTCTTAAAATTCCTGCAAGTGTAGGTTTCCAATGTGTGCACTTGAACCAGAGGATTAGAGGTTTTAAGTTTGAAGACATTCCTCCATTCAGCAAAGAGTATGTCTTTGTTTGGAGTGAAAGGGTTCAAATAGTTTTTAAATTTAGGAGTCCTCCCAAAGCATTGATAGCTGAAAATAGGTTTCTTTTTATTTGTCTTTCGGTGCTGACATAGCATGGGTAAGGGGGATTGTGAAAGGTAAACACCATTTTCTTCCATGTCACAGGATTGGAAGAGCTTCAGCACAATGTCATAGTAAGCTGTACTGAGGTTTTTATTGCTTGAAAAATTTCTTGCAATATGGTGTATACTATCCCCAATGAGGTAAGTGTTAAAAATCAAAGTCAGTACTTCATGTGAAACATTCAGAAAGAGAATTAAATGTGCCATCTGTTTTACTAATCTGAAAATCTCACAATTGGACACTGATAGCAATGAAAAATTTCTATTGCTGTCCTCAGGGAACATTTTAGTTGTTAACTGTATATTTAATTTGTCAACAAAGGTTAGCTTTTTCAACTTCTTGTTGAATGGTTTGTTAGATGCTTGCTGTGTGCAAACTAATGGACTAGGGAAATCAGCTGAATGATGCATATTGTTTTGAGCATTGAGATTATTTAAGTCATCACTATTCCTCAAAATTACTGGCATAGGTTCATCATTCCCACGAATATCAGAAATAAGCTGCACTGCTTTAGGATATACTTGCATGGTATTAGATAACAGTATAGTAGTGGGAAGTGCTAAGTCAGTTGTAGAATCCATCAAACTTTCCGGTTGTTCAGTCGTACTGTGAAGATCATCGGATGGTATAGTTTGCTCAGAATCAGGCACATTAACCTTTACAAGGTCAGTTAGCGCCTTGTTAACTACAGGAGGCAGGTCAATGACCTGAGAAAGATCAGCTGAGAATTGAGCATAAATTTCAGACTTGGAAAAATCAGTTATTGCTACTGAAATAGAATCTAATTGGTCAGTAGATGGTAATGGATCAGCTGATGTAATAATGCTAGGTTCTGTCACTTCTGTAGGTGCAGAATGTGTTTTAGAGTTTCCAAAATTATCCACAATAGGATCAGCTTTAGTATCAGCTGATGCCGGTAAAGACTCTGGTTCATTATTAATTAGGGTTTCAATAATAGTATGTTGTAGTGGGGGCAAAACAGGTGTAGTTACTTGAACAGCTGATGGCTGCCGAATGGTGTGTGCTACTGGATCAGCTGATTCTACTACAGAATGTTTAAGACCAGCAGGGATTTCTGCAATCTTTAAGTCCTGTGCCTCCACTTTATTGAGCAAAAAGTGTGTATATGTCTGGCATTCATCTCTAACAGAATTTATTTTCATCTTACAATCTAAAAACTTTGTTTTTACCGCCTGAGTATGTTGGTTGAAAGTGTGTAACATGTCTGTGCGGTAATCTTGTAACTGGTTCATCAATATTTGTTTGTTGTTCTCACACTTCTCTTCAGATTGTACTAATATCTTTTCTAGACTTGCAATCTTGCCCCCCAATTGGTGGTTAATGCGGGTTTCGAGAGAATTAGTTTTGGGCTGTGAAAGTTTGTGTGAGTTCTGTTCCAAAGATATGTATGAATTGTCGAGGGTGGTTCTGAAACTTGATTCTAGTTTTTTCAAATCTTCATTGTGTTGTTCC
>JARYHS010013078.1:0-10953 GCA_031002005.1 Vandiemenella viatica | reverse complement strand
TAGGTAGTGGTGGCTGAAAAGTGAAATATAGGAAAAACACGTCTATTTTTTTTATATAATAAGATTTTTTTAGCGTGTAAGGGGCGAACAGTGTGGTGTAACATGACACTTTGTTGTCCAGAAGTTCTTGTTGGCCAAGTATGCCAAGGCGAAATGTAACAACTCTCTACACCCAAATGTCTAAGTGTGAGAGAGGTCGGAGAATTGGCTGTTTTAAAAGGCTGCATCATCTCCTGAAATCTCCCGAAGGATTGGCTGTAGTGCAATGTCGGTATACAGTCTTGTTAGGGGGCGTCCATTAATTACGTGAGGTGAAATGGAGGGGGGGGGGGTCCGGCGAAATCTCACCAAGGAGGAGGGGGCTCGACGGAAAAAAGGTCCACAAACATTAAGGGGATATATTGGAGGGGGGGGGGTATCCGACAAGATCTCACTAATTCTAACCAAAAGGGGGGAGGGGTCACGTACGTCCCCTTACACAGTGATGAAAGAAAGCTCTAATGCCCATAGAGCAGGCACAGGTCCATTCAGACGGACAACAGCACGTGAAGACCGCCAAATTGTGTGGGTGGCTGTTGCTGCCAGATGGGTAATTTTAGGCCAGATCCAAGCACTGGTTACAGAGAGAGTCGCCCCTGGACGATTATAAACCAATTGCTAGAAGCTTGGTTACACTCTCAGACCCCTATGCAATGTGTTCCATTAACCTGATTTCGTTGCCAGAATCGTCTAACCTGCTCTAATGCAAAATGACATGTGAACGGCATACATTTGTGTTTAGAGACGAGTCGTGATTCTGTCTGTGGCAAAGTGATAATCGACGGCTTGTTCGTAGCCGTAGTGGAGACACGGCTTACCCTACTGTGATCACACACAGGTCCAGCTACTGGTGTCACGGTTTCGGCAATCAGTTTCGACAGCAGGACTGAGTTGGTTGCTGTTGAAGTCATAATGACAGCCCGCCACTATGTGGACGGGGTGCTGCATCTTATTGTGATACCCTTCATGTTCACCATCCAAATCGCATCTTCCAACAAGATAACGTCCGTTCTCATGCTGTGGCCATCACAACACTAGCCTTGCAAGGTATTTCGATTACAATTTGGCCTACACAGTCGCCAGATTTGTTCCCAATAGAGCATGTCTAGGATACTAGGAGTAGACACATGAGATTTCATGATCACCCAGCACAAACTCTGCAACAACTGATTGGAAAAGACATGCAGGCGCAGAAAGACATACCCCAAGAAGACATCCGAACCCTTGTTGATTCAATGCCGGCAAGGATCCACGAAATGCACAGGATGGGCGAACTCCTCGCTGACAACTGTATCTAAAGGTAATAAACTTAGCCTGATCCATTTCTACTTGTTATTATTTCTTCTGGGTATGGCCCTGGGTATATCTTCAAAGTTTCCTAAAATTCTACCATTCCTGTATGCATGTTGAGATTTTAATTTCCGCCAGTGTAGGGTGACCATAATATTCCACTATAAATTTAAAAATGTCAAAAGCTACCCAACCATTTGTTTTTAAAACGTTGACATAGGATTTTTTTAAATACCTTCGATACATTGGTTGGAGAGGAAAGTTAACAGAAGTGGCCTAGTCCAAGTAGATGCAATTCCAGACCCAGAAGTTCCAATCGGTGCAAATCCAGGATCCGAGTGCCACAAGTCGTGAAACCCTGCGTGATATTGTATAGTCAGAGAAGCAACTCTGCACTGAGTTTCTTCACAAAAATAAGAATAAATAAAAAATAAAAACAATGTAATTAAAAAAACAACGGGTCAGTTAATATAAGAACATGCCTTTGCGAAATCTGCAGTCTTTAGATGAAGTACTTAACAAGTGAAATATTTTACTACCCGCTGCAGACTCCTAAATATGATATGTATATATGTATGTACCGAAGACCGTCTCGACATGTAAATTTTAGATTTCTATCGCCGCTCTGTAGCGTATAAATAAAAATGTTGTAAACGGCTCGAATGTTCGTTTAGTTTATGATTACCATAAAACTCAATTTTTGTTGAGGAACAGAAGTTCGACTTTCCTGTCGATTTAAGGAACCCGCAAGAATTTAGGCACCTGTATTCGACAGAGAGGTTACCCAACATAAAGTTTTCTTCTCTAAATTTGTTTTTGAAAATTCTTAGAGAATCATACGCGAATTAATTTCATCGCGATTCTCGAAAGAACAGCAAACTTACTAATGTTACGATTTCGCGGTCCCGTATGTTTCAAAACACATGCTCTGCAAAAACTGATTACCAACGACAAGCGACACCATCAACGAAAACTTGGAACCGATTGACTTGAAACCTGACAGTATTGCTAATTTAATGCACAGTTTTCTGAATCATCTTATTTACATAAATTCGAAAGTGATACGATTTCATGTCGAGTACAGGTGCACTGCCCACAATAGGTAGGTACGCAGAGTGCAAATCGGATAGCGGGAATTGTACTCAATTTATCCAATACGAATCTGTCAGATGATAAATTCAAAAATTACTAGAAAATACTACAAGTCACTTGTGTATCTTAGCTCGAAAGCTAATGGAATTCTAAATAAGAAAAAATGTATTTAAAAAATTTCATGCCACGCTTTATTGATTATCGGACAATGGAAATGAAGCCTAGACTACGCGTTCCGAAATACGCTTGGTTGCAGTTTTTTTTCGTTTTCAAAGGAAAATATAATATTTTTCTTTAAATAATTTCGAGGATTTACAATTTAACTGTCTAATTACCATGATTTTAGATAAACATCCTTCAATTTTAAAAGTTCCTCGATTTATACAAGAAAACTTACATTATATATACCGCCGTTTCTAACAAACCAAACAACAGTGACGGACGGCAAGCACAACGAGTTCCTGTGATTGTTGGAGCTACAGAGCTTAAGCACGCGGTGTTGCCAATAGTTATACTCAATTGCAATATTTCTCAAAGGGGTGTACGCGAACCCCTAGGGGGCTCCAAAACAATAAAAATAAAGTGTTTCGACACCAAAGGATAAAAGAAGTCTATATATATAAAAAAAATTCTATCACACGTATTTCGATTACTATTTTCGAAATGCGGGTGTCACCCCCGCCCCCACCGCCCCCCCCTAGCTACGCCACTGCCTTCAAACATTTGTACACAGATACGGAACGGGTAAACTTATTGTAATGCATATTTACCGTTAGCTACACGAAATTCTCTACCGAATGATCTATACGATTTCTTGTAGGAAAAATACAGATACTGTACAGTCAACTGAACTAACTGTGGACACCTATTATTTTTCTGTTTTAGTAGACAAAGTTTTGCTTTAACGTTTTTGGAAGAGGACTGCTTGAATTGTGGTTAGGACAGAAAATATACAAGTGTCTTGCTGCTCGTACGGTACAAATTTTTTTCGTCAATTCCTCATAAAATTATGAGAAGCAGTGGTAGATAAAGATGGAGGCCACTGTGCTTGCATTACAAAAAAGTCAGTAGACTTGTCTGAAAGCTGAATAGTTACCAATATATTGCACGCATATAACACATACACTGCTCCTTTTAAAGAAAGTCGCCAAATAAAAATTGCGTCATTTGGGGTTACTTTGCTCCTTAGGGTCAAACTTTGCTCCACTCGAGATAAAAGATTTGTCAGTTCACAGATGCTACACTGCTTGCTGTATATCTGTGAACTGTGTTTGCTGTGAAAGATAGCACTTTTAGGGTGGCAGCAGTGCTTACCTTTCAGTTGTCGGCCATTTTGAAGTTGTGACAAGTGAATGAAAAATTAAGCTGGAAAAATCTGTTTTTTTTTTTTTTTCACATGGTTAATTTGTCACTGTGAAGGTCAGTCACCATTATTTTAATTATTCATGTGTCTAGCCTGAAAAGTATCGTAGTTATTGATTTGATGTATTATTGTTTGTCTTATTAAGGTATTACTTTTATAGGTTAGGAAATTCATTTAGTTTGGGGCAAACTTTGCACCATAACAAAAGTGGAGCAAAGTATCCCCATGGTGCTCTTCCTACATACCTACGAACTTTTCAGATTTAACACTGTAGTGTGCTCCTGGCAGTGAATAATGTGTTTGTAATCTTTCAGATTGGCGAAAATGCCTCGTAAGTACAAGAGGACTGTGGGAAGTAGGCGATACTGTGATTACAGCCCAGAAACTCTGGAGAATTGTCTACAAGCCATTAGGAGATATCTCATAGAGAAGCTGAAAAACTTTATAATATTCCAAGAAGAACCATAGTTAATAAATTGAAATTAGTGAAAGGAATTAATTCACGTCCAGGTTTTCCACAGATTTTCACTGATGAAGAAGAAGCACAGTTTGCAAAATGTGTTTTGAAGTTGAGTGAATTTGGGTTTCCTGTCACTCCAGTGGAACTCAGAATGATAGTGAAGTCATACCTTGCCAGACAGGGACGTAAAGTTGTTAGATTCAAAGACAATTGTCCAGGCCATGAATGGCTCTTGGGTTTCACCAAACGGCACCCTGAACTTTCTGTTCGCTTTGCAACCAACATTAAAAGGAGTAGAGCTGTTAATGAGTGTTCTCAGAGAATATGTTCAACATTTGCAAGTTGAACTGAAAGATGTGCCAGCAAGCAATATATGGAAACCAACCTCACCGACGATCCTGGGAAAAAGAAGGTTCTCACAAAAAGATGTTTCAAAATATTCGGAAAACATTTGTAACTCGTCCAAGAGCAGCATATCCGTGATGTTTTCTGGTAATGCTGATGGTGAAATTTTGCCTCCATTTGTTGTCTATAAATCAGCACATGGACAGAAAATAGGCCCACTGGCTACTTTACTCACATAGCCCCAGTGGATGGTTTGACAGCAACACATTTACTGAGTGGTTCATCAATTAATGCTACCAAGTTGAAAAGCTTGAAGGGAAAAAGGTAGTAATCTGTGATAATCTGTCTTCACATTTAACATCCCATGTCGTGGAGCTCTGTGCTGAAAGGAACATTTCATTCGTCTGTCTGTACCCACATTACACAGCCTTTGGATGTTTCCTTCTTCGGGCCCATGAAAGCATCCTGGAGACAGATCCTTAAAGAGAGGAAAAGTTCTAGGCAAGGTTTCAAAGACACTGTCTTACAGAAACAGCACTTCCCATTTCTGTTAAGAAGGCTAATGGATATAATTAGCATAAACTCAGCAAAGAACGTAATAGCAGGTTCAGAAAGTGCAGCATACAGCCTATCAATGTTGATGAAATCCTTTCTCGTTTTCCTTCACGGACTTGTGACAAAGATGCAGTACAGGACTCTTTCAATGAAGCCCTTCAAAATAAGAGATCTGAATGGACTACTGGTGTTTGCAGTAACAGAGGAAGATGGAAGCTTGCAGTGACACCTGGTAAAAGTGTGACAGTTATGAAGAAAAAAGTTACGAAGAAATGCAGAAGTCACAAATATAAAGAAAGTAGTTCAGATGAAGATTCTGAAGCTATCTCTCTCATAGATTCTTCTGACGAAGAGGATTATCTGAGCTCTCAGATCAGGTCACCATAAAAATCACCTGAATTGTTTGAGGTGGATGACATCCAGTCTGTAACCAGGCCAAAGAAGAGAAGTCCTGAACATGGTGACTTTATGCAAACTGTGGGTCAGTATGTGATCTTCAAATATGAAGGGGAATATTTTCCTGGACTAATTACTAATGTAAGTGATGATGGAGCTATAAAAGTTTAATGCTAAAGTCTAAGAAGTCATGGAAGTGGCCGATGCCGAAAAGATTGTGCACCCTTCATCCTCCAAAACAGATAAGCAAACGTGGTTTTTTCTCTGTGCCAGAGCTTGATCAATACTGGAGCTAATAACTCATGACAGAGAATACATTTTGTGTAAAATCTTTCATTTATAAATTATTTTGGTAATAAAATATGTTTGTGATTACTCGACAGTTATTTTTCCTTCATTTCTGTGCTCAGACTTTGTCCCAGGGTTCTGAAATTCTTATTTCTGATATAACTGCTGCTTTCTCTTTCATGTCTATGGTCTAACATTACTCCAGACATCTGTCATCCTTATTTTTACAGCAATTTAGACATCCGGTGGAAAGTATCCCCAGGGACGGGATACATTGCTCCACTTAAAAAAATTGTCTTAAGAGTTATACACACAGATTACTTAACAAATGTCTGCCCTAACCAATGAAATAATTTCTATAAACATTAAGGAAACACTGTTTTGGGTCTAAATTCTTTAAAAACCTGTAAAAAACGGAGCAAAGTAAGGGGGCATCCACAAATTTACATGATGTGTTTTTCCGGATATCTGGACCCCCCTCTCCCCTGGTGAGATTTCGTGAGATCTGGCCGGCCCTCCCCCTCCTTTTTTTTTTTAGGTCACACCCTAACTTTTTTGACGAAATACCCTCCCAAAATCGACTTTGGGCAAATTTTTTTTGGCTCTACTGTCCCCAAATTTTTTCGCAAAATCTCACGTGA
Organism: Vandiemenella viatica; assembly: GCA_031002005.1. Classification (NCBI taxonomy): domain Eukaryota; kingdom Metazoa; phylum Arthropoda; class Insecta; order Orthoptera; family Morabidae; genus Vandiemenella; species Vandiemenella viatica. Next base: position 4,484 of record JARYHS010013078.1, on the reverse strand, counting down.
GATTTCTGTAGACCCCTCTGGTGAGATCTGGTGAGATTTCGCCGCACCCCCCTCCCTATTTCACCTCACGTAATTAATGGATGTCCTCTAACCCCACATGACGGTAATTAGCTGTAATCCGAATCGTTTCGTAAAACTAGAATATATTGATCGCAGCTCGTCATTCCACTACATTAAAAAGCTATGACACAAAATTCTATAGCAATAACACAGAATAACGCCCCTTCTTCCACATTGAAGCACGCAGTTGACTGGCTGTGGTTAATTGTAGATCAGTTTTAATTAGTGGGACTCCAGCAAGGGCTGGGCCAAGGAACGGGAAGAAATTCGGTCAAGGCCCTTATGAAGGAAGCATCCCGGCATTTGCCTGGAGTGATTTGGCGAAACCGTGGAAATCCCAACTCTGGATGCTCGGACGGGGATTCGAACCCGTGTCCTTCAGAATGTGAGTCCAAAGCGTTAACCAACTGGAAATTCGTGGTGGGAAGTGAACAATACAGAAAATTACGGAATATTTAATGAAGATAATATGATGAAAACAGCTCTCGTTGAGTCACTTCACCGACATAAATTAGTCGATATCTCGGTGATCTTGGAGACGCAGTCATTAACTCTACAATATTGATGAAGCGAAATCAGGGTGATTGCATTGCATAGTATGACCTTTTGTTTTATTAAATACTAGCAGTTACCCGCGACTTCGTCCGCGTTGAAGAGTCTTGTAATATAAGATTTTCTTGAGAGGTCTGGTTGCTCAGTGGTTAGGGCGTCCAACTGGAGATGGAAAAGTCCCCAGGTTGAATCCCAATCTTGACGAGGATTTTCTAAGGTCCTTAGCTCGACCTTCACCTCTGTCATAGGTTGTTGTGTGATGTGAAGTACGCCAGAATGCTCACTTGGTTCTGATTCCGTGTTGAACTGTGGGTCCTCTATGTCCGGTAGGATTACTGGGTTACGTTAAGAGGCTGAGAAAGGGGCTGGTCGCGGAGACATAAGAAGCCTTGTCACCAGGTCAGTACGACCATACAATTTATTTTAGAGCTATTTTTATTAGTAACAGTAGTAATAAATGTTGCAATAAAATACAAATTTATTTGTGTTCCACAACTACTTCACTGAATTTTTAAAACAATAAAAATATTCTGCTTGTTACTAGTATTTTCAGTTTAATATATCCGTATATACAATACTGAGGATTTGTCTCCTACGTTTTGGCTATTTTCATAGTCCTAGTTTTCTTACATTTCTTTAAAAGATTTGAATTTTGTTTACCCAGCATCTCTTAAAATTACTAATTTCATCTCGTGAATAAAAATGAATATAGTTTTAATTAATGGAAGCTCAAAATGTCAAAATATTAGCAATAGATGGATGGAATCGACTAAATATCATCAACAACAAAATACTAACATCCAAACAGCAAATAAATACTTAATTGGCCCAAGAACATTCACTTCCGTTAAAAAAATTCCGATACTAAAATTGAATATCTGGAAAAAAAAAATCTTAAAAAAGGATAACTTAATTTGATCTTTGAATACTGATTTTGTTTTGAGGATTTATTGGTTCCATCAATAGAAAATTACATATTATAGTAGTAATTGATTCTTTTATCCATAATGATCAGTCGTATTGTGGTAATGGTTTCTCTATCTTAGGAAACGGTTGAATTGCCTGTAGACCAGTTTACTATAGTTCGTTCGCTTCGATAAATTAATTCTGTGCTAAAATATAAATTTCAATGTGAAAGTAGTAACTGATTGTTTCTTCATAATTGGTTTCTCAGTCTGCCAACAGAATTGAATGTCTATCGCAAATTACCACTCCGTTTGTCTGCCATTCCTCTATCTGAATAAAATATTTATAAACTTCAAAAATTTACTTTGGTCAACGCCACGTGTTCTGCTAAATCATCCAAGCTTATATATAAATCATTTGATACAATATCGGAACAAAGCAACATATTACATCACTAAAATGACGCTCTTGAAATAACTAATAATGTTTTATTCTGGCCCAGGATGCATTTCAACCAAGTCTCAAACTCGGCTAATATTACCGCTAGAAAATCATAGCTTCTATCAGTTGCTCATTAATACATTCACTATAGGACCAATTCCATGTTAGTGACGTTATGAATGGCGAAATAAACTTGACTCTATTTCAGATCGTGATACTAAATGAAACCGAATAATGCCGTTGGCAGTGCGACACTCGTAAAAACGCAGTAAATTAAATACTGAATTCATCTGAAACTACATTCATCCACATGAACTATGTCATCAGCACCATGACAGTTAATGGAGTAACGTATCTAAAAATGTATACTAAAATGCTTGTAACTTACAGTGTACAACGGAAAGTCCATAATTCTCTACAACTCTAAGAAAGCATTCGTTAATATTGCTGTTCATCTCGATAAAGTGACTGTTACTGCTTGTGATTTAGTAAGGTGTATAATTGCATCTAATATGTTGAGGTGTGTTCGTATGGTTTGACTTTGTAGTGGCAATATTAACAGAGATACTGGTTTGGTTTAAATGATGCCTGGACCAGAATGATTTTTGTCACAGCATAAGGCAGAAGGAATTTAATTATTATTAGTAATAAGTAAGCAGCTTTCAAATGCTCAGTGCAAATGAGATGTAGTGTGTTGTAAACGACTTCCAGTGTTGCTTCATGAAACAATAAGTTTCTACATTACCCCATTGAATACATTCGATTTAAGTGTAGTATTCGATAGATATTTGCAGAATATTGAACAGTAAGTAAAAAGCACATTTTTATAAATACGACATTTGGGGCACGACCATTTTGCACTTTTAGTGAACCGACTTTCGTGTTGGTATACTCATTGCATATTACGTTTTATTGTTGTTTTTTTTTTCAAGCTTTTGATTTTTCACATTTATTACGGCGCATATATTACGAACGAAATTATGGTGTAATATTTGATATGTAATATTATTTTATGTACGCAAACGAAAACATCTCTTTGCGAACTTAACAAAAGCACCTAACTTTCTTTTAAATGTAGGGTTAAGTACAGATTTATATTTTCTGCTTCCAAACTATTATTTGTCAAGTCCATCGGTTTTATGGCTTTTAAACTAAACACAAACTTGCATATGTAAGAAGGTTTTTGCTTTTATTTCCGAAAAGTACAGTAGTATTTGCGATTTACGTAAAAAACAAAGAGTAAACATGGCACGGCTATCTACGAAGTTGAAAACTCTTTGTTGTTTGCGAATTGATATTAATGGCAATTTATAAAAGAAATAGTCTTTTTGCAGGATAAAATCTATCATATGTCACTTCGCACACAATTAACTGACTTCATGCCAAATTCCATATAAATGTATTGAGTTATTAAGGCATGATTGATTCCAAAGTACATCCAAACACACATCCAAACTTTCTCATTTATAGATATATAGATTTTATTGTTCTTGTGTTTGGCTTGTTTAAACTACCAACCTGCATGCATTTTTTATTTGTTCGAGATACGAGGAAACTTATTTCTCCCGTTAAACAGTTAAATATCTCCATGTAGAGTGTGCTATAATTTTGATTGTCATTAAGCTTTTTATATATGTAAGAACGAAGACTTTCCTGGCGTATGACTGCAATGTAGTCTTCACGGGTGTACCGCCGGATAGTGTTATGGAAACACAATATTTCGACGGCTGGCTCTGCCGTCTTCTTCAGGTGTAGAGACATCTGTAATGGTCGGCTGACCCACAGATTCTGAGATGGTTCGAATGAATGAATGAATAACTGAAGTTTGTGACGTCATGGGTAACTGGGCACTTTGGGCAGCTTTTGCCGCCCCTCTACCCTAATATTTTAATTATTTCGGTACGCAAATGCGTCGTGATTTTATTTGATTGGTTTATCCTGGCGGGCAGGCTTGGATCCAGTATGGGAGGCGTTTAAAAACGGCTGAAGTGTGGCCACCAGCTGTGTCAGGGCAGACACAGCTCTTACAAGTTGTTGCAGGACAGCTGTCTGGCTGCCTGCGTCTTGGTGAGCGCCGAGCCGTGGAGGGGGGCGCCCGCTTCGGCCAGCAGCGGAGCGCGGAGTGCTGGTCGCTGCTAGGTTGGTGGGCGAGGCTGCTAGATCTTGGTGGTTGGGGGGGGGGGGCGCTCCTGCTGTCGGCGCGGGTGCGGACCGCGTATGGAGCCGCTTCTGCTTGGCTCCCGACTTTCGCAGATTGCGTCTAGCGACACAACCCGCGTAGGCGGCTGAGTGGGATAGGCCGCAGTTAGCACATGTTGGCGTCGCTTCGCGTGGGCGGCTACATTGTTTGACGCTGTGTTGTTGCCCACAGCGAACGCAACCCTCAACTGCGCTGCAGTTCTTTGCTTGGAGCGAGAACCCTGACATCGGTAGCACTGTTGCAGTGCAGCTGGCGGGCGTTTCTTGGGCTCTACCCGGACCTCCTGGCCGAGTAGCTTCTTCACTTGGAGGGCTGCTGTGGCAGG
>JARYHS010013077.1:0-10395 GCA_031002005.1 Vandiemenella viatica | reverse complement strand
ATTTTCACTTCATTAAAATATGATTAGACTCTAATATTGTAAATCTGATTCCATGAAGATAACTGAAAAATTAGTCATGCGAACAAAATAACTGCTACAATAATAAAACTTCGACAGCTACTAGACATAATGCTATTCAAGCTAACAGCAAAGTACCACTCACCATGACTGATACTAATATTCTATTAAAGCAAAAGCTGTAGCACAATGAAATCACAATACAAGAACAACGATATTAATGGAAAAAAAAGAAGTACTCTGCACATCACTGGTCTACGCCTTGTATACGTTCTTTAATGCCTGGTAAAGTGATATAGATTCGTACCATATTGTCCCATTTTCCAGGCCAAGTTTGTTTGTGCTGACCGCTTCTGTAACCAAATGCAGAGACCTTTCTCTGGATCCATTACATAACCATTTATATCAACACCATAGTTTCGTATTCCAAATAAACCTGTAAAGTACAACTGAAACTGTAGAAATAATATTCATTATCTTTATTTACATCAAGTTGTATACAACATGAAATAATGATGTAATATCTAACACACAGAAATATAAACCAAGTATTTCAATTAATCCTTCAGATTATCGGCAAATCATTTCAAGGACAATATGAAATCGAACTAATTTGTACCACATCATGAAATTCAAACCAAGGAAAAAATAGGTAGGAATCCTTATCCAGACTCTTTAAACTGTGTCCAGCTTTATTTCTTCTGTGATAATAATGCTAAGCCTGTATTCTGCAATTTTATTTCTATTATGTAAGAATATTATCAAGCCCCTAATTCATAATATGATGTTTTAAATTATCACCAAGAAGTTATTCAGATGCATCTTGAACATGATCACTGATCCATAACAATGTAAATAAATACAATTACCATTTTGTTTCACAACCTATGTCAGTACATTCACAATGGTCAAAATATGTGCATGTATGTTATTGAGCTCTCTGGATGCTGCCTGATCAGCACAGTCTTTGATGTTAATGCGATGCTGTAAACGGCACATATGGAAACAAAACAACCAAAACTTTATAAAAGTAGCCATAATTTACTGTGTATACACACTTCATCATTATTCTTGATCGCTGCTGAAAAATTCTATCTCTTATCTTGCACAATCCTACATCAATGTCATCCCAGGAAACAGTAGCACAATACTGATGAGCTAGTATTGCGCTACTGTTCCTTAGGATGACACTGATGTAGGATTGTGCAAGACAAGAGTGATAGAATTTTTCAGTGACGGCCAAAAATAATGATAGTGTGTACATAAACATGATTAAATCACATCTGATATAACTGCACCAGAGATAACCTGGTAGTGTTTTAAGTTAACAAATTGAAGGTCTTTTGAAGATTCTGGTTTGGAGGTTAAAGACTCAACTTCAGAGCCATGTCTACTGCTATTGTCAATGACCAAAGATATCTGAGAAGTAACAATGTTCTCAGTTCATTATAATCTATATACACAGTTTCCATAACATCTGCAGGCATATTGCCTTCTCTTTCATAGATACTATGGACTTTTCTCCATTTAGTCTTCCTCCATCAACACTTTTCAGGGTCTTCCGATCCCTCTTCTTCCTTTAGATTGATATTGATGTTCCTTTTTGGAATTCTATTTGTCTCCAGTTTACCTAGATGCTCTATGCTCTTTCAATATATATATATATATATGGATAAAGGAAACAAAGAAAACTGCCGCGAGGCACTGAAAATAGATAGGATAGGGAAAATAAACAGTTACCCGTCACTTACCACAGATGAAGGCAGGAGAGCGAGACACGTAAAAACACAGAAACACACGAATTGCACAATATTTCGACCTTAGTCTTACTCATGTGGGAGGCGAGACATATGGCAGGGGAAAGATGTGGTCACATCCCAACCCGCCAGTTACTCTCGTATAATAAAACCATTTCTGCCATCATCTCATGAAATCTGGGTTTCTTAGTTTTCGTTTCCCTTAGGGCTTCATCTTATGGCCTACATATCGTTTGGTTTTATAGAGCTTGTTTGTGAAGTCCTTGTCATAATCGTAAGTTTTTGAACTAAGGAGGTAAAACATTTTTCAATATCATATTACTATTCAGTTTTATCTATCTATACTATTATAAGTCTGTAAGCAAGCTGCGTGTGTCTTTTTATTTGAACGGGAGCCCGCAGAAACTACCACAGTATTTGGGACGGGTTTTCAAATTTTTTGACCTAATAGTCCCTATCAAAATCTGCGGAAATAGCTAATGACTTATATGTACCGAGAAATGGAGGAAATAATTAAATAATTCTAGACATAAAATTAAGAGATGCAGATCACACTGTAATTCAGATGTCCACTCCTTGCACAAAAAACTAAAAAAAAAACATCACTCTACTTAATTTAGAATTCTGTTTAATATTTTGTCTTCGAATATTTAGTTTTCTTGAATACAGTAAATAAATGAATCAGATGGAATAATCATTACCAATACTTCATTAACCGTAAAAATGATGAGAGTTCGAAGCGTTTTACCACAGACGAATATACTGATCTCTGGATTGTTTGTATTTTAGTTGTCTTTGGTCATATATTCCTGGTTTCACGTATTTTGATAAGTATAATTAATTGTTACTCAAACCACTACATAATATTTGCCGCATGAACGCCAGTGTACCGTCTGCCAGCATGGCGCAGCGGGTAGCGTCACGAATTGCGGTACCGAAGGTCGCCGGTTCAATCCCGCCCACTGACAAAAATTATTTAATTCTGTTTATTATTTCCAGAAGATTCTACATGTTTCCTAAGGTCACTTGTAACTTCTACACATTTCACTTGTTAACTACTCTTGTAATCTCTAGTACGTTCTATCTGTGTATAAATAGAAGAGCATTCTGCCCAAGAGGCAGTCAGTGCTGCGTGTATGTTTGAGTTCTCAATAACTGTTCTCAGTTTAAGTGCTGTGTTCATTGACAAGTAACCTTCGAATTCACACCTGCCCCGGTTCCAACGCGACATAGTTTGGTGGAGACGCCGGGTACCCTGTGCAACAGCTGCATCGTCGTGGCTCCGATTAGGCAACGTAAAAGTCGCCGCCTACACGGACTGGAACCGGACTACAAAGGATATACTCAGTACGTCCTTCCGAAAGTCCGCGTCATTAGGAAACCCATGGCGGCAAGCCAGCTGCACATTCGACACCCATCGGTGTTCTCTGGAGACGCTGGACAGGATCCTAACAAATGGCTAAAAGGGTTCGACCGAGTCGCCAAGTACAACAGGTGGGATCATACCATGTGCTTGGCAAATGTTTATTTCTATCTGGACGGAAACCGCCCAGCAGTGGTTCGAGAACAACGAAGAAAAACTGAATAACTGGGAAATGTTCCAGACGGAACTTAAGAAAACGTTTGGGGACCACCAGCGACAAATCCGCTCGGCGGAAGAACAACTGAAGAACCGGGCCCAACGACATGGGGAGCCGACGCAATCTTACATACAGGATGTTTTGGCCCTATGCAACGTAGTCAACCCGAATATGACTGAAGCCGACAAAATCACGCACCTAATGAAAGGTATTGCAGAAGACATGTACCAAGCTCTTCTGATAAAAGACGTCGCTACGACGGAAGAGTTCATCAAGTGGTGCCAGCGGATTGAGGAGATGCAACAAAGGAGGGTTGGGCGAAAGAAGTATGACAGACTTCCCAACGTAGTCCCTATGGCAGTTGTGGAAGACCAGCACGACTTTGCGTCTCTCATACGACAAATTGTGAGAGAAGAATTACAAACAGTTCATGGCAGCTGGGACTCTTGAACCGAGTGAGCATCAGATCATGGCCATGGATGTAAGCCCAGTGGGTCATGAAGGAGCCGACGCGGCGGAAAAAGAGGTATTTCAGACAATAGCTCCTGTCTGCCGAGCCAATCGCACTCGACGTGAAGAATGGCCTCGCCCTGATATGACGTATGCTGCAGCTGCCAAACGGCAGCCTAGGAACCGGCCGACACGGCCACAACCAAATCCTCCGGCACCTATGACGTCCCGCAGACGAACGGACGTCTGGAGGACAGAAGACAACGCGCCAGTATGTTTCCACTGTGGGCGCCCTGGACATGTCATACGCTACTGCAGAGAGAGAAGACGAGTATTTGACGATTATTTTGCCGCAAGACGTCCGCCATCCGAACAGTTCTACCCCAGGCAGCCACCCGCTGACGAGTTCGGTCGACCTACGGGAAGAAGCCCATCGCCGTACCCTAGACGAGGTCGATCCCCGACGCGCCGCTGCCGTTCATCGTCGCCGGACAGAGCTACCAGCCGCTCCCCTAGCCGCCGAGCGCAGGAAAACTAAGCAAGGCGACCATCTACGGAGGTGAGGCCGCCGCAGATGAAAATCCTCCATGGATGACAGTCACTAAGATGTCGGGAAATCTCATCAACGTTATAATCGACGGCCAACCTGTCCGGGCGCTGGTTGATTCAGGAGCTTCTTTCTCCGTATTGTCGGACAATTATCGTCGCACACTAAAGAAGACAATGTTCCGTGATACGGGGGCAACTGTGCTAAAGGTCGCAAATGGAAAGTACGTCCAGCCAGCTGGAGCTTGTGTCGCGAGAATAACCATCAACAACAGGACCCAGCCAGTTGAATTTGTCATTTTAACAGAATGTAGTCATAATGTCATCCTTGGATGGGACTTCCTTAAGGCATCCCAAGCTGTCATTGACTGTGGAACGTCTGAGCTGCAAATTGAAGAAGTCGTTGCGACGGGTACACGTAACACAGAATCTTCTGGGAAGTTATTCGCCGTTGACAACGTGACAATCCCGCCGTTCGCAATGAGAAGAGTCCCAGTCAAAAACACGGACGACCGCAACCTTGAAGTGCTTGTCGATAGTAGAAAGTTTATTAGGCTCACGAAAGAAATCTACATACCAGCGGCTATCATAAGCATTATCGGTGGTCGAGGAGACATTTGGATCACCAACTGTCACGAGCAGTCACAAATTATCCCCAAGGGAATGTGCATAGGGACAGCTGAACCAGTCCAGGAGGGCGAGCTCAACGTCATTAACGAAGATCCATGCTCTGTTACTAGTACCGACAACACGCTGGAGGAAACAACTATGGAACTGCCAATAGGGTCCGGCCTGACCAAGGAACAACACCACCGGGTGTTAGCTATACTACGCCAATTCTCTGGTGTATTCACACCCCAGCAAAAAAAAGGTCAGACGAAACGGCCCACGATAAAGCATCGTATCAATACTGGGGATCATCCGCCCATTAGCCAGCGCTCGTACCGATTGTCACCAGTCGAAAGGCGAATAATTCGAGAGGAAGTGGAGAAGATGTTGCATAATGACATTATTCAACCTTCGGAGAGTCCTTGGTCATCTCCGGTGGTCCTCGTAAAGAAGAAGGATGGTACGTGGCGATTCTGTGTCGACTATCGGCGGCTGAACAAAATCACAAAGAAAGATGTCTACCCACTGCCGCGCATCGACGACGCCTTAGACTGCTTGAAAGGAGCTACATACTTCTCAACCATGGACATGCAGACAGGCTACTGGCAAATCGAGGTTGACGAAGCTGACAGAGAAAAGACGGCTTTTATTACACCTGATGGCCTCTATGAATTCAAAGTAATGCCATTCGGATTATGCAACGCTCCGGCCACATTCGAACGCATGATGGACAACTTACTTCGACACCTTAAGTGGACGACGTGTCTTTGTTATTTAGATGACATTGTTGTTTTCTCGAAAACATTTGAAGAACATCTGAGTCGCCTGTCAACGGTGCTGAAGTGTGTTCAGACTGCAGGACTCCGCCTCAATCCGAAGAAGTGCCTCTTCGTCGCCAGAGAGATAAAAATCCTGGGGCACCTGGTCAACGGAGATGGCGTCCGCGCTGATCCAGATAAAGTAAGGGCAGTCATGGAATTTCCAACTCCTCAGCACATTCGTGATGTGAGAAGCTTTCTTGGGCTGTGCTCATACTTCCGGCGTTTCATAAAAGGATTCTGTAACATGGCACGTCCACTGCAAGAACTTTTGCAGGGAGACGCCAAGTTTTACTGGGATGAAACTAAAGAAAGATCTTTCCAGGCACTTAAGGAGGCTCTAACTTCCGCACCAGTTCTAGCCTTATACGACGAGAATGCAGAAACTGAACTTCACACTGACGCCAGCGGTTATGGGATCGGTGCAGTGCTTGTGCAAATTCAGGAAGGTGCTGAGAAGGTGATAGCCTATGCATCAAGAGTATTCTCTAAGCCCGAGATAAACTACTCTACAACCGAGAAAGAATGCCTCGCAGTTGTCTGGGCTATCAACAAGTTTCGTCCGTATTTATTCGGCAAACCTTTCACCGTCGTAACAGACCACCATTCTTTATGTTGGCTAACCAGCTTGAAGGATCCATCAGGTCGACTAGCAAGATGGGCACTTAGACTTCAAGAGTACGACGTCACGGTGGTATTCAAAAACGGACGCAAACACAAGGATGCCGACAGCCTTTCAAGGAATCCTTTAATAGAACACAACAGCATGAATGGAATTTCAGCCCTCGCTGAATTAGGTGACGTTGCAGCTGAACAGAGGGAAGATTCAGAGTTATTAAGAACCATAGACGCCTTGGAGAAAGGAGAACCGGCCAAAGGAGGGTTTCAATTGATAGATGGGACATTGTATAAGAACAACTACGATCCACTAGGCCCCAAGTGGCTTCTGGTCGTTCCAGCTCATCTCCAGCCAGCTATTCTCAAGTATTTCCACGACGCTCCAATATCCGGTCATCTGGGATTTGTGAAGACCCTGGACCGAATCAGACGCAGGTATTACTGGAAGGGTCTCTACCGATCTGTCAAGCATTATGTGAGTCACTGTAAAGAGTGCCAGCGACGGAAACATGTGCCGCAATTACCTCCAGGTCATCTAGTACCAATTCCACCTGCAGCAGTTCCATTCCACCGAATTGGGATCGACCTTTTGGGGAGGTTCCCGAAGTCGACAACCGGTAACCGATGGATAATAGTCTGCACCGACTACCTCACGCGCTACGCTGTCACCAAACCTGTGCCGACTGCAGAAGCTCCAGAGGTTGCAAAATTTCTAGTAGAAGACATTATTTTGAAGCATGGAGCACCACGTGTGATGATATCCGATCGTGGAAAGGTATTCCAGTCAAGACTAGTATCAGAGGTCATGTCAAGATGCGACGTTGTCCACAGGATGACAACTGCATACCACCCTCAGACAAACGGTCTCACAGAACGCTTCAACAAGACATTAGCCGATATGCTGTCGATGTATGTGGATGTTGAGCAGAAGGATTGGGATACAATACTGCCAGTGGTCACATTTGCTTATAATACAGCAAGGCAAGATACGACAGGCTTCACTCCGTTTTTTCTGCTCCATGGCCGTGAAGCTGAGACCACAATGGATACGCTGTTCCCATTCCAGCCGGACGACACTCAGGATGACTATATAAAACAGCTCATTACCAGGGTCGAAGAAGCAAGACAGCTGGCTCGCATACGAACACTGGCCACCCAGGAGAGGGACCGTCAGCGGTATGACGGCAAGCACCGACCTGTTGCGTACAACCCAGGAGATCTCGTATGGATTTTTACCCCTGTCCGGAAGGTTGGGCTATCAGAAAAGTTACTGAAGCGGTACTTTGGTCCGTATCGTGTCATACGCCGCCGGTCAGACGTCACATACGAAGTCGAGGATTATGAGCCGTCTTCGAAACGACGAAAGCGAAGGGACATTGTTCACGTCCTCCGCATGAAGCCTTACTACAATCCTGACGAGCAGCTAGGCACAACCAGCTTCTTGTTCAAGGACTCTGAGGACGGTTTGGATACTGAGGAAGTCGGACAGGAAGATAATAGTACAAACAGGAGGGGCCCTCCAGAACTGCCATACAGAGGACCCACGACAAGATCAAGATCCAGGACACTTCAGCGTGCCCCAAAAGAAATCTAACAGCGGGACGCTGTTTTCCTCAGGAGAGGGAGCAATGCCGCATGAACGCCAGTGTACCGTCTGCCAGCATGGCGCAGCGGGTAGCGTCACGAATTGCGGTACCGAAGGTCGCCGGTTCAATCCCGCCCACTGACAAAAATTATTTAATTCTGTTTATTATTTCCAGAAGATTCTACATGTTTCCTAAGGTCACTTGTAACTTCTACACATTTCACTTGTTAACTACTCTTGTAATCTCTAGTACGTTCTATCTGTGTATAAATAGAAGAGCATTCTGCCCAAGAGGCAGTCAGTGCTGCGTGTATGTTTGAGTTCTCAATAAACCTGTTCTCAGTTTAAGTGCTGTGTTCATTGACAAGTAACCTTCGAATTCACACCTGCCCCGGTTCCAACGCGACAATATTCCATATCTTGATATAGTAATAGGAGACCATTTAAGCAAGCGCCTAGACATTATCGAAGACAGAAAACGGGTAAATGTACTATCCAGTCAGAATTTTTTTGATGTTACTACCACAATTAATTCATTTCAAAAACTAAATTTCAGTTCTTTAATTCAGGCAACAAAAAATCAAAGTTTGATAAACAAAATTTCGTGGTACATACCGTAGAGCTAGAAATAAATGGTTAGGATTTGATAATTGTATGTTAACGACGTACTTTTATCTTCGACGACTTTCTAATACTTCAGAAATGTCTTGAGAGCATGTTATAGTATGAAATAAATCTCCAATACAATTCTTGTTACAGAAAGCATGAATCTGAAAACACTTCTTTATTTGTGAAGTTACATTGAGCCGTCTGTGGTTGAGAGATTGGTTATTCATTGGAAACAAGTTCTAATGCTAACCAAGAAAGAAGTTCAAAAGTAAAATTAACAGATGGAAAATTGGTGCTAGCACTTTTCTAATATTACCGGATGTACCACAATCAATGAAAGGATTCAGCAACAGTCAATCCGGAATTTCAGAGTTTCGCCTTCTGAAAGGGGAGGAAAGTCCTCTTCGATGACGAATTTCACCCAATGGCGCGTAACTAAATACAAAACGTATTTTATTTAATTAATTTCATAATAAATGCTGACGGTATTGGACTGCAAAGCAAGGAGATAAGTCGAAAATCAATGTTTTAGTTTCCTTCATAAAAATAAAATAAATTCAGCCGACAGAAGATGGTTAAGCTTTGAGTTACCGTCGTGGAAATTATATGCAAGTTTATTCGCGGATATGTTAAAGTACTACCATGAGGAAATAAGATTCGTTAAATAGACTCATTGCCACATGTAATTGAGTCATTTGCGACTGAACACCCATAAAAGATAACAAGCTTCCTGTAACAAGAAATGTCTGACACTCTTACAGCTTTGTGGCTGTGGCTTATCTCGCAATTCATCGCTTCACGTTGAAATCAAGATCTCATTCTGCAATTATCTGATAGTGAAACAACAAATTCTGGAAGCTTTAATGGCAGCAGCATTCGTTTCCTTCCATTATTTCTGGCCCGAGAGCCGACCACACTAAAAGACAAAAATTCCAGAAATTATGATTATACCTCGTTATAATGTGAATGAGCTCTCACAGGGGGTAACGACCTTTTTTTTGTTTTGGAATAGATATGTGATAAGAGAAATATATAGTGTGGTGGAACGAACTGAGTTGATACTTCGAAAAAACGGTTTCACGGTAACATCTGGTAGTTATACAAAAATAAGTTATACCACTGAATAATAGATGATAATAAAGTGATAAGCAAAATTACTGGTGTAATTCTAGTTACAGGGGCTTCAAACTCATTTTACACATCCTAAAATATTTTTAATAAATCTGTTCTGATCGTTTACGAGCTCCTTGTACATTTCAGCTTTTTTTAATTTTAGGTTCGTGGAATTCAGAGCAAAGCTTCTTTTCTCTGCTGCTCTACTGCATAAATTAATTCTACCCTCCAGTTAAATTGTTCTATTGAAGAATTTCGAAACATTTTGAGAAGAAGATTAATGATTGCTGGGATTTTTAAAGGCCTTTAACCCGACCTTCACATTAGGCACAGTTTTCTGTGAAATACGCCAGAAATCTTTTGTGGTTCTGCAGGTCCCATATAACCGGTATGATTATCGGGTTAGGTTAGTTAGCCAAGAAAAGAGGCGCATTAAGCGGCGAATTGAAAACTCTGTCACTTGGTGGCAGAACAATCTTACGGAGTCTCCAGGCCAAACAATGCCACATACCAATTTCATTTTTGATTCTAATCTCTGTCTTCCTCTTCAGATCTTACCTTTGACAGTTCCCTCAACTCTCAATTTCCGGCGTCTTAAAATGTGACCCGCTATCTTGTCTCTTCTTTCTATCAGGAAGATCTTTTTTCACCTACCTTTCGCTCACACGTTCATTTTTTACTTTATCTGACCA
>JARYHS010013076.1:0-25002 GCA_031002005.1 Vandiemenella viatica | reverse complement strand
AAACAATTCAACGAAACAACATGGGTATGGGCTTTCGGAGCCGAAGGCCCACTCGTGTACCCTTGCTGAGTGCACGACACAAAGCTTTACGCCTCGTCTGGGCCCGTCAACACCGACATTAGATTGGAAACATGTTGCCTTGTCTGACGGGTCTCGTTTCCAATTGTATCGAGCGGATGGACGTGAACGGTTATGGAGACAACTTCATGAATTCATGGACCCTGCATGCCAGCAGGGGACTTTTCAAGCTGGTGGAGGCTCTGTAATGGTGTGGGGCGTGTGCAGTTGGAGTGACCTGGGTCCCCCTATACCTTTAGATACGACTCTGACAGGTGACAGGTATGTACGCATCCTGGCTGATCACCTAAATACATTCATGTCCATTGTGCATTCCGACGGACTTGGGCAATTCCAGCAGGACAATGCGACACCCCAAACGCCCAGAATTCCTTCAGAGTGGCCTCCAGGAACACTCTTCTGAGTTTAAACACCTCCGCTGGCCACCAAACTCCCCAGACATGAACGTTATTGAGCATATCTGGTATGCCTTGCAACGTGCCGTTCATAACAGATCTACAGCCCCTCGTACTCTTACGGATCTATGGACAGACCTGCAGGATGAATGGTGTCAATTCCCTCTATCACTACTGCAGACTTAAGTCGTGTCCATGCCAAGTCGTGTTGCGGCAGTTCTGCGTGCTCGCAAACGTCATATTTCAAAAATTCTTCTGTAACTCGAAGAGACAAATCGAAAGCAAAGAATACGATTTTTTGATACCTCTCTTATTTCTCGAGACATCGTATCTCAAAATTGAGGTGGTTAGGTTGACATGCTTCCTGGACCAGAAAAAAATTTGCTCTGGGACTACACGGTGGACATGCGCAATAGGTGTTTTGTTTTCCTCTTAGTTGTAGCGGTTGGGTTGAAATATGGCCTGGATCAGAAGAAAAACGTCACCAAAAGCACATGCAATTGTGTATGTGTAAATAAACTTCAACCCACCCTTTTCTTGGTAAGGGGTGGATGAATCTAGGATTGTTTTAATTCCGAAAATGGTTGGCGCGAATTTTATAAAACTTTGCACACATATTTCTCAATGCGTGAGTAAAAATAGCCAACTATACCGAACAACGTCGGTAACTCTGCTAGTATTCAATAATTGAAACGCTGGAATATTAATTGATTCTTTCATTCTATGAAGGTTTTTCTATCCTCGCAGCACTCATTATTCTTCCAGACAGAGACATAGTAAAGTACTCTGTGCCAATAGAAGTATAACATTAACATTTAGAAACTACACGGACAATTAGTGCGCTTACGAACTTTCGCTCAGAAGAAATATTACACTCCTTTTCCATTATTAAAAAAAAAGGCCTAAAACTCACGATAATAGCGTAGCCTGTCATCAACTCTCGGAGTTTCAACCGATGTTAAAATTAAACTCTGTAACTACTTCT
Source organism: Vandiemenella viatica (assembly GCA_031002005.1). Classification (NCBI taxonomy): domain Eukaryota; kingdom Metazoa; phylum Arthropoda; class Insecta; order Orthoptera; family Morabidae; genus Vandiemenella; species Vandiemenella viatica. The sequence goes on along the minus strand of JARYHS010013076.1, from coordinate 23,544 downwards.
GAGGTCCCGTGACTGGAAAACTTAGCCGATATTCTGAATATATACCCAGTTCTTATTGATGTATGTCATAGTTACTCAGGAATTATTTTTTAAGATAAATTGACGAAAAGTTAATTTCACAGTTAAAAAGAAATGGGTGTTGCATATAACACTTGATTCAAACTTTACAATCCAGTTTCTTTTTTCTGACTACTTGCTTGTTAGTTAAGAATAATATTATTACGATGAGAATTATTTTATTCCAACCGAGAGAATTGCAAACAAAGGAATGGGCTGAAAATTTGTAACTCTTGAGACAAATTACTGACGTTAATGAAAAATACCGCAAATGAAAGAGATGGGCGTTGCCTGTTAGTAACGAGTGTTCTTTACGAGTTTTATGGAAAGAACAAGAAGGTAGAGGCAGTGACTGATGAAAAAAAGGACGGAATGAGAGATAAAGTAGAAACTTTGGCGGCCACCAACTCCGCGGACTTGATTTAAATATTCATCTTATTCCTGGCAAATATTACAATCTTGGAACTGTGATGAGTTTCTTGTTCTGTCTTGACTTTCTGGTGACCTCTGTAGGATATAGCAATTCCCGCATTTTGCGAAACATCTTGCCAATTCCCCAGCAAATTATCGATAGCACTTCTGCAACATATAAAACAAAACTGAATTTAAAGTAAATTTATTCAACTTTAAAATATATATATATCTTTATTTGTTTTCATAAGGTTATTATTAGGCGTACACCGAACATCGTGTATGAGCGGTAAAGTTCGTGCATCGGAGTGACACAGATTCGACTCACCGTCCAGCCATTTAGATTTTGGTTTTCCACGATTTCCTGAAATCACTCTAGGCGAATATTGGAATGATTCTTTCTCGTTCCTTGAGCCAAGTTCTTTCCAGCCATTAAAGATCCTGACGTCGACGAGGCGTAAGTCGAGAAGAAAAAAAAAGTAACAGATCGAAGATCTTTGTAGCATTATATATTAGAAATGGTAATTAGATCGAGTGTGTTACTAATCGCACTTTTAAGGCGGTTTATTCCATGTCTACAAGAATCGAGAACTGATGACAATACTCATTGCCTTGCCGGAAGCTGGTTCGTCGTTAACTGTGACAGAACGTGAAGTCCCAATTAAAACTGCAAGTACCAACGTGATACGGAATGTTTTACTGTTCGAAAAAGAATAACATAAAGAATAAACGTCTGCGGAAGGAGATCAGTTTCAAGAGGAGAGTATTAAAACATTGACATGAAATTTGCAGTGCAATGCGCAAACTACTGAGACACAGGAAGCAGAAAATACAGCGTTCTAAGCCTACAATAAAAAAAGTATTTACACATCGTAACTACACACATGATTTTCATGGTTGTCCATCTAATTGATGCCTTTCTGTAAGTGTTTTGAATGTACTCTTCACGGCTTTACGGATCCCAGAAATCGATTCAAATACAAGAGTTCCTTTTTGGGAACAAAGTAATTAGCATGTACTGTGTTTGGAGAATTCGGAGGGTTATCATGTTAAATACTTTACTGTTTGGCCAAATCTAATAAAGGATAGTGCCGTTGCGCAAAAGTCAACACAGTTTCAAAAGCTCCTTCTTACATAACTAATTTTTTTTAGTAGTCTCTCCATTGAACTATCCTTGTATGATGCATTCATAGTTTGACCTCCGGAATAAAATTATCGTGAATTTTTCCCGTCCAATCAAAGAAACTCACCAAAATGTAATCCCCTAAAAATTATTTGATTGACGTGTCGCTGGGATGGCTATGTGTTCTCTGACTATGTAGCAGTGCTTGAAGTTTTATGTTCGGTTCGGAAGAGGGATACCATATTTCAGCTGCATATTTTTTGTTTTTTAATGGTGGTGTTGTCTTTCGATATGTCAATCATTTATGGCGAGTTGGAATTATGGCGAGTTGGAAGTGTTTGTATTTTCTGTTTTTTAGTCAAAATTTGTAAACAAATCTTCAATTTCGATAATATTAACCTAAATCTAAAGTTGCTGTTTTCCTTCTTTTTTTTTTTTTAACAGTTCATTAATCGCCTAGTCTCCACCATCGGTATACACTACCTGGTCTCCTTAAGTTGCAGCTATCATTTTGAGAGTTTCTATTGTCCATTTCCTGGCCTTATTCTATCGCTGATCATTCTTCGATTATTAAATCTATGACGAGGCTTCTTTACACAATTCTCTTCCACGCCACAAATCAGAAATTACTGGTGTATTCATTTAGACCAAGCCGCACACGCAGTGTTATCTTTTTCTGTTGGCAACCAGTCGATGGGTCATGTAGTTCTTGATCTGTGTTGATATAACATGTATGTCAGGAATACTGTTTAGTAACTAATTAGTTATCACACAAATAAATTTCGTAAGACATGGTATATTATGACGCGCATTTTTGCCACACAAATTTTACGTCTGGGACAGTGTACGAAACGTCCATTTTAGTATATGATGTTATACACATATACCCTACAAAGACATATTTTTATCGATTAGTGATCCTGAACATCCAAGTCTGGAAATAGTTTGTTCGAAGTTAGTGAACTACAAAATATATTTAAAAAAATCTTTGTCACGTTCCTGTTCTCTTAGAATTCATGGAGACGCGTCCACAGACTAAACCAGAAGCGCTTAGCTAACTTCCAAAGGTATTAAAGAGTATCTATCGTCCCCCGAGCGGCTTGGGGACAAGGATAGGTACTTATGGGAGCATTCAGTCGAGTAGCTTGACTACTTGGAGGGAGATAATGTTACGGTCTATAGCGCCGGACTGCATGCTTCTACGAATCAGTGATTAGAGCGTCCATAAAACACGTAGCTCCATTTTGGCCTTCTGTCAACCCCCACGTAGCCCTACGTGGCTTTTGCCTCTACGCCTCCTCCTCCCCCACATAGCACGTAGTTTTTTCCCTTTTGATTCCAGAAGACATTTTGTACTGTTTTCTCTTGTCAAATTATTGTAAATTCATATGGGGATAATTAACTGAGGGAAATAAATATTCACATGCTGTTGTGTGTTCTGTTCCTCATTTTAACTTTTGAAAAATGATATAAATGGAAATCTTCGTGGCCTGGCTTGAAACTCCCCCCACGTAGTCCAGCGTAGCCTTCCAGTCAACCTCTTCTCCCCCCGTCCCACCTAGACCGAGCCACGTAGTTTGTGCACGCTCCCTTAATGACACACAAGAGTATTTACAACCCTTTCGTAGAAAGGTACAATAATGAAGGTACATAGAGCCATGCCTATATAAAATAGAACAGTACTACCGCTTACAGGTTTAGAGCAGAGCAGTTGGCCAGGCAGTGGCGAGGCTAAGAAGTCCGGTGTTCGGGGACGGACAGGCCCCACCCGGGCCAGCGATAACTTCTGTGCGATGTCCACCGAACGCGTCAGACCGATCAAGTTCGACCCCTGACTACCCGGTGGCCTCCTTTATAGACGCAATTACTGCTGATGTGACCCAATAACGCCACCGTTGCCTTAACATTGCATCACCTCCGTCCATATTACCAGAAATCCAGGCATGGCACGCGACATCTTGAGGAAACGGGATGGACCAGACTTGATGGTTTGCTCAATCAATCAGCTGTGAGGAGGCTGCTTCAGTTTGAAGAGATAGGCTTTGTGCTTGCGAGGTGGCTACTGACCTTCGTGACCATGGAGAAAAATTTTACTGGCTGCCTATGCTGGATTTTAGATGGTTCTGTGGAGTGGAGATTATATTTGAAAATGGCTAGGGAAATATCAGAGAGGGTTGCGACTGTGTCCTCGTAAATACCTTTTGTATAGGAACTACGGTACTGAGTGGATCAAAAAACTGTTGGGTGTGAATGATTCTAATGGTCATATATGGAAGCTGTAATGCTTTCAGTTATTGGAGGTATGTAGTGTGTGTTGTGTTTAACACATATTAAACAAATACAACAGACGTAAAACTGTTCATTTTTAACCGTATTTCACAGATGGAACTGTTCAAATAATGAGCGCAAAAGATGCTCCCACTATCTCCATCAGACACCTTTCGTGGTAAGTGACAGTTTAGAACTAAGATCAGGTGCTTCATAAATATGAAGACTTGGTGCAGGTAACGAAACAGAGGCCTACCGTCGACTTTGGATTCAAATGAGGATCCTTACAGTAGACGTTACTGTTCGTTGCAAATCCTATGTCCATGTCTAACAATCTCTAAACCACAATCCTCTCAAAATACTTGAAATTCGTCGCTAATTTTGAATGCAAGTTTATAAAAGCGCAAATTAATAAAAAAATGAATTAAAAAAATTGCTGCTAATGTAGATTTCTTATGCCGGAATGGCAAGAGGGAAGTGAAATTTGTTTTCAGTTTACGAAATTATAACGTTTTCTTCCCCTTACACCCCAATCCCTCTTCTACATTGCCTATAATAACAAACATGGTACTAATTGCGAAATATATGCGGTTGCGCATTCACAGGGCAAAAATCATTGAACAATATGTGAGTGTGACCAAATATGGACTAACACAATTACTACAAAATCTATACAAGGATCGAGGCAAACAGTTATGTCATCGTGACCGCTGAAATTAACTGACTCCTTTGTTGTCATAAAACATTCGGTTCGTCTCAAATAATACCCATGGTAGTGATTTTTTAGTCATAGTTTTTTTTGACAAGGATGTACTTTACATTAAAGGTGTGCCATTAATTTAGTATGTCCATTGAAATTGTTTTCTTTTATTAAGCAGCTATAGCATGAATAAATCAAAATTTTAAAATATTGTTATACCGCATTCATGAAGTTCATAATGGCTAATGCATTAATTACAGCATTATCTATAATTAAAAAGTGAAACTATGTATATACTGAATTTCTGTCTGTGTATTTCTTTGACCATGATTCACGTAAAAATTACTGGGTGGATTTCCATATTGCTTCGAACATTGTAAGCCCAATAAGCAAAAAAGAAGTGTATTAATCTAGATGTGATATCGAGAAGCAGAGAAAAAAAAAACTGTCCGCAAAAATGTTCGTTGGGACCTACGTGTTTATTACTTGGAGATAGTGAAAGTTATTTCTCGTAGTCTAAATGTTTATCGCTATTGAATATAACAATGACCACTAAATCAAGTGGTAGGGATGGGCGAATGAAATAATATATCAATATTTATGCCTGAGGCCAGTAATTTTCTAAACATATTCCCAAAATGTGTATATCAGAATATTTAAGAAAATTTGGAAAATTAAAGACACATGTGGAAATCATAGAAACTTTTATTACTTTATTTATTTTTACAATCAGTCAAACCAGTATTCTTCTAATGTAGACATCAAAAAACCATCTGTTTTATACGTTACCCCTTTAATCTACTCCTGTTGACCGAAGCCGCCAAGTTAACTGCAGAAGGCACTCACAGAAGAAGCTTGGTATATCAGGTACTTCAACGGTTAACTTCAATTCATCATGGAAAAAGCCAGCTGATAACAGAAGCTGCAAATTTACGTCAACACTCAACTTCGCAACACTAATGCTTAGTGAATATTTTTCAGCTTAATTAAAAATAATCTAACCGTTAGCATTCAAATATACTTTTTAAAAAAATGACGTTAACGTAAACCTTTTAAAATGTAACATATATTTTTAACCTGTTAACCGTTGAAAAACTGTTGAATTAAATAGAATTCACTTTTTCAGGTCGCGTTCGGATCAGATATGTATGTATATTTATCCAATATATATGCTACACATAAAATTAGATACTGATTTGCGTTCGTACAAAAATATCGAATTGATACTTAAAATATCGATTTTTGATATACCGAGAATAAAAATATCGACGATAAATTTCGATGATTTTATGAAAAGCTAGCTGATACCCGTGACTTCGTACGCGTGGATTAAGAATTTCTTTGCCAGAATTAAATATAGAAAGTTGTTGGTAACGAAGGATTGGTCCCAAACAACATTGAGTCGGTATAATATGATAGGAATGCTATCACTATATCATTCTACCGTCGAACCCGTCTCTTGAAAAGAATCAATTTCCAACATATTACTTTTCTATAAATAATTTAAAAAACTCTTGAAATTTGTATCACTCACTGTTTATACACCAGCCCCAATCAAGTACTTCACTATCCAGCATTAGTTCCACATACTTTACTTTTTACTGACCACTTCAATACTCCGACAGTCCATCTCAATGAATCTTTACAAGTATACTCGGGTATAATCCGCCGTTAAGACTGCATATAATTTCTGATGGTATTAGACTATGAATGCTACTGAATATATAGCCATTAGTTTAACTTCTTGCTTAACCCTAAATATTTCCTTTTTTTTTAATCTCTCTCTATTTTTGTCAGCTAATTTTTTTCTCATACTATTCGCAACTGGTTGTTTCAGGTATTCCATGTCTTTTCTTATTTAATTTTTCACACCAATTACTCCTACCACTCAGATCATTAGAAAAAGTTTGAGAAAAAAATCATTTGGAACTTAGATCTAACGAGAGCGTGAGCCATCTGCCAGTTGGACCAAAAGTGGACTTGACTCACAGGGTACCATAAAACGGGAGTCCTGCTGTGTATTAGTGCACTTATCAAAACTACCACAAATTTTGGAAATATAATTGAAACTGTAACACTTTATTATAAATTAGCAGAACTTTCAGCGTCTAGTTGGCATCGATTTACCCATACGCCATTTTTATTCACGCAATGAGAAACGTGTACCAAGTTTCATTCAATTCGTGCCATCCATTTCCGGAATTAAAGCAAACCTAGATTCACCTGCACCCTGCCAAGAAAGTAGTGGGTAGAAGTTGATTTATCCGTACACTATTTTTATTCATCCGAAAATATTCATGCGTACCAATGTCAGAGGCGTAATGAATTATAGTAACTATTACTAAAGTACAGGAATTTGTTCGAGCGACAAAAGTCGCCAGCCAGCCGTTGACCTGATGACAGAGGCGATTTCGCCACTTACGGGGCCGCGCGGGCATCGCCACTTCAGGAATGTGCAATTCGCTTGTTAGTGGGTGCGATGTCCGACAGGTTATTGCCGCCCCGCTAAGCAGGTCAACCGAGCCTTCGTTTTAAGTAATGTGGCAAGGAGCGGGCACTTGGAGACCGGAGCTGATCGTACGCGCCTCGGGCATCGACTTGCCGACCCAGCCAGCAATCCGCTCGTCGTCTAATCGCTAAGTGCTTTTCTGCAAACCGTTAACGGAGTGGACTGTGGCTTTCGGCGATTACTTTCCATGTATCGCAATCTTCTACGGCAATAAACTTGCAGTAGACCGTCTACCAATTCATTAATAATTTCAGTAGGCAAAGTATTCCCTCTCCTGTTTGCTCGCCTCAGGGCGCGGTGTCAGGGAAAGCAATTATTCTAGCAAGCAGGCAGCAGACTATCGGCGGTCCAGTAACTGACGGCTGCCCCGATCTGCGAGAAGAGAGGTACTAGATACAGCCACAAGTAAGTTCACTCCCCCATTGGCCACACCATCCTGACAAACCCGTGGCGCGGATCAACCCCAAAAGGGTCCACCACACCAAGGTTCATTGATTTCCGGTACTAAACTAAACGGTGATATAGGAGCACAGTTATAAGTATGGAGTGGTTTGGATACTTTGAGACGATGTGGGTATTAGACGATAACCGTGGCTCTACAGTTTGATGATGGATCTTATGTAACTCAGCGACAAATAAAATTAAAGATTTTTTTTATTTTTGGTATCTCGCTTAGTTCTCGATATATCGTATCTCAAATTTGACGTGGTTAGGTTGAAATGCGGCCTGGACCAGAAGAAAAATTTCGCCATAGCCAAATTTGATGTTGAAGTCGTATATATCTGGACGAGACAAATCGAAAATAAAGAATGTTTTCTTTTGATATCTAGCTTAGTTCTCGACATATTGTTATCCGAAAGTGAGGAGGTTAGGGTGAGATCTAGCCCGGACCAGACAAAAAACACCCACCAAACTACCATGGAGGAAGGAATTTCCTCCATGTTGCTGTCTAACCGTTGAAGATTGAACATGTAGATATGATTTGTAATGTGTGTGTGCCTCAATAAACGTATTATTACAGACCTTATAGTGTGGTTAACATAATTTAATATGGTAGCAGAGAGTATTTAACAAATTCAATTGAGATTCTAAGCTTTAAAACCACATCAAAGTATGCTCAGTAGTTACTGAGTTTTTATATCTCAAACTTATCCGGTTCTCGTTTTATAGATATAGATAGAAGAAAGATAGATAAGTAGATTAGTGTAAAAATCGTGTATATTGTACATTCTTCAAAAAGTATTGTTAGTGTTGTGACATTTATGTCTAACCCTGTTTGTATAATAGTTTACTGTTTTTTATTGGTTTTACTTAATTAATAATTAATTTGATGTTAACCATACATGTTTAATAATGTTTTGATTACAATTAATACAAACAATTGTAATAAGATGTTAGTAGGGTTCCACAGATTGTATCATGTGTAGTGAACGGGGTAGCAATATCATCTTAGTTGGTCTTACCATAAGGTACTCTTAGCCTGAGCGGACGTGTGGTCGAATGCTTGCGCGGGAAGGCGCGCATGAGGTTCCAGCAGTTATTTTTGTTGAATTTATAATGTGGGTGTAATGTGGAGGTTGCAAGTTAAAAGTATTAAACTAATCGTCGAAATTAATAAAAATGTGTTATGATTTCTTGACGATATATTAAGAAATCCTTATTATTGTGAGTGTGACTGCTAGTACGGAAATTACCAAGTGCTAGTAATTGAACATAAAAACTGTACGGCTTTCTATGTTTGTGGAGTTCTAGAGCCTGCTCCCATAACACACCGTAATTAGCAGCTTATCTTCTCTTTATACCGTATATATATCTGTTGCAGTCTGTGTCTGTGGATCTACTTGAAATGGTATCACACAAAAACCACCGATTTTGTTCGGGTTTTCACATTTTGAGATCTAACTTCAAATATGTTGTAGATCTTGTGACTACGTGATCTGGCGTCGTAATAGGAAACGATAATCTGTTATTAATCTCATGAGGTATTCATCAATGACATTGGATACAATCCTAAACCAAGATTGTAAACTGCTTGAAATATGAAATCTTCTACGAACTTAATAATATTACGAAAGTATTCTTTGTGTGCTAATATTCGTTGTTTGTGGGATTATAGAATTATTGTTATGAAAATTTTTCAGATTAAACTATGATTGGTGACTTCTGACAAAGAAATGTAAGGTAGACGCATTCTTTGAACATTTGTGGTATGTGTTGGTGAATTATTGAGGGATTAGGGTGACGTTCTGCTGAATGGAGCACTATTACAAGGAACTGGTGTGGTCCTCAGCTACTTTTCGGAAATTGTTTTCGAGATGTATTCCACTTTCTTCTCCTCCAGCATGTCTGTTGATATGACAACACGTTATTATATTACTGTACGATTGAATGGATACGCGTACCGTAATAGAGTGGGCCTAATACACCGGCGCACGGCATGCCGTTAATTACAGCCGCACCAAAAAACTGAGCGTTGCGTTTGAGTACAAGCTAGCAGATTAGGATGGTTTGAAACTAGAAGAAAGGGAGGTGTTTGTCGCTACTGCTTTCAGAAGAACTTCGGATTAAATTATGAACTTGGTCAAATAAAAGACAAGCAATTGCATTGTTTCTGTGACTAATATTATGATCTGGACGAGCAGCATCAACGGTTGGACTAGTGGAAATATGAATTTGATAAGTTTGGATTTATAATTAAACCGAAATTGTATGCCTAATGGTCAGTATTAAATGAAAATCTGTCCAATTAAAGTCTGCACAAAATGGCATTAAAATTTTCAACCCTTAAATAACTAGACAGTAATAGGTCTGCTGATAATAGACTAATTCCAGAAATACGCAATTAAAATGAAACAGCTGCAAAATTCTACATTTTTGTTTCACGCATCCTGCGGGACAAAGGCATCAAAAATACCTTTATATAAAACCTACATACGCTCCATCCTACCCTATCGATTAGAAGCTGCCAAACTGACCATAAGAGATAATATTGGGCTACAAGAAAGTGAGATTAAATTCATCAAGTCCAGCATCCCGAAAACCAAATGAGATAAAATCACAAGTCAATCAGTCCGAATTCGACTAGGACTATATAGAAGGGATGTAGACATCTTAAAAGAATCTAGAATGAAATGGTTTGGTTACATGATTAAACTGGCAACAAATATATCAAGACATACTTTTAAAAATCATTAATTGGTAAACGACCAAGAGGAAGACCGGAGTGTAGTTGGTTCAAACAAGTACAGAAAAAAACTGGCCAGTTGCAGTCCACAGTGGGAGAAGTTACTAGAAGTGGTGGTAAGACAGATTATGGAAGAGGCTTGTTCATTATCATAACCGGTAGCTGGAATGGAAAATTTATTATGATGAGTATCCTTGTAGTTATAACAGCTTTGCATTGCAAATACTCTTCACATAAATGATCCCAATTCACAGTGTCATCAAGATGAAATCTCTTGCACAATATGCAGCAAATATCTTAAAGCAAGCTCACTTCGAACCGAAACTGGTGGGTGGGCATCATTAATCGAGACCTGGAATTCCGGGGGACGTCGATTCAAATCCCTGCAAGGCCATTAAGACTTCGGTTTTCCATTGTACCCCAGAATTTACTCCAGTTAGATGCAGGGATGGTTTCTACAAAATACTATGGCCAAATTCCTTCCTGTTTCTAGCCCTAAGTCATTTACCGTCTTTTATGATACCGATGTTGACGAGATGTAAAGCCATTAGGGAAAAAAAAGTTTACTGGTCAAATTAAGTGGTGGGAATACAATGAATGGAATTTGAGTCTACAGACTAAAATTCGTGACTATACAGGTATACAGAGAATATTATAAAATAATAACATCATTTTTAACCCTTTTGACTGATAGATTCAGAGAGGTCAAAACCATCTTGGTTGCAATTCATAATAACAGTCATCCATTCTCTGCTGAATTATTCTAGTAAATCGTTTCATTGTATAGTATTCCAAAGTGTTAAGATTTTCAAATTAAAAAGATTTAGCACACTGGGCAACTTTTAATGCTATGGTTATCTTCGGAACAATTAGTACGTATCTTATATTCGAGATGTATAGACTATTTGTTTTCTTGACCGTACTAGGGGCGGCCCGGCCAGAAATTACAGATCGTAAAATGTTTGCTCTAGCTCGCACCTCGAATTCTGAAGCAGACGGTGTACGGGCAAAGAGCAGTAGTAGGCTACGCATAGTGTAATATTAGAGACACAGTGAGATGCGGAAGTAGTTATTTGCGATTAATGTCCGCCAGTGACTTAGTGCAAGATGGGGTGAAAGAGATAATTCAGTAGTAGGCAGATCATGTACTGCGGAGTCCATAACTAATACTCATTTTTATGGCTTTACGCCTGGTCAAATTACAGGACATTAGAGGTGGGAAAGTACTAAGGGCAAGGAACGGAAAGGAATTCGGCCATGGCCTCTTTGAAGGAAATCCTGCATTCGCTTGTAGTGATTTGGGGAAACCAGGGAAAATCCAAATCTGGATGGCAGGACGGGGATTCGTCCCCGCGTCTTACCGAATGCGAGCCAGAGCGTTACCGCTCACCCACCAAGCTCGGTAGAAAACAGTTGACGAGAACCCGTGCGGGAAGATGCAGCGATAAGGAGAGTGATTTAACGTCTTAGAGCACAGTAATGGCTGCTAAAGAAGATCGAAAGATCTTCTTTTCTCCGCGGTGAACTCAACATCTACAAAACTAAAGAATTCGGTGGCATAAGTTTTTTGAAATGAGAATAAGAAGGAGTAAACACAAATTACCTCATTTATTCCAAACGAATGGTTCTACAAGGCTACTTGAGACTAAACTGGTCACGATTAAACTATCATTTTTTCTACAAACTACATCATCAATGCTGTGTGAATCTAACGGATGTTATGTGACATTATGCATTTAAACATTTTTTTCCTGTTCTTCATTAGGAGTTTCATTACAGAAATTCTTCAAATATTCACATTTGCATTATCGGTACAATATGAGGAAAAATATTCTATACATAAATTGTGCAGAAAAGATAAGTTCTCATCAGGTCATGGGCTGTCTCATTAAATTGCTACAAGAAAAACCTAAGTCTATGAGAGTGAAAATACTACACAACAATAGGAAACATCTATTTTTGTGATTGGAGGCATCAATTGCAATATTTAAAAGTCTGCTGAACTTGAAAGGATCTCTTAGTATAACTATGCACCATTTTTAGCGCTGAAACATTTTTAATAATGACTTCTGCCTTCGTTCACCCACATGATATCTTCTTGGCAATACTGGACTCGTGGAGAAAGTACTTACATAGTTTATTGGTACAATCAGTGCTTTGGTGACTAATATTGTGTTATGGAATATGAAATCCCAGTGCTTGCCCACTCAGACAGGAATGGCAGAATTTTAGGAAACTTTGTAGATATATCCAGGGCCACACTCAGGATAAGTGATAACAAACTGAAATCGATCTGGCGAAGTTTATTACCTTTAGATACAGTTGTATAGTTGCTGTTGGGATTTCCCTATGAGAGATGCTGAATTCAACTTTCAGAGAACAGTATGTTTGGAATTCTTAGTTGCCATTGGTTTTAAGTAAGAATAATGTTTTTACCTATTGGAATTGACAAATATTTTTATTCTGTGGTAGAATTTTAAAATGTTGCTATGACATTGTAAAATGTTCAGTTTCATCTTTATCAAGCGTAAAATACATACGCAACAAAACAGCAGAACATTACACCAATAACAGAAAAATGGAATGCGGAAAATGAAATCAATATAAGTAATTTCACAGAGAAATGCATGTTTCGACACTGTTGGCCGTTTGGTTTTTCAGGTCATAGAACAGAGAGAAGTGTTGGGATGCTTTACCTTTTTAATGAAATCCATTTGTGTAACAAATTATGGAAGAACTATTTGGTGTCTAACACAGTCGGGAGAAATTAAGAAAAATGGTTTAGGAGTTCCTGGGAAATATGTGAGAGCTGGTCACCGTAGTCAGTCAAGAATGGTTAAACTTCCATGCAGCCAGTTTTATGAACTATTAAAACTGAATATTCATGGCCTTCATGTTGCCAAATATGGATTGACTTTCCCAGGACCGATCAAAAAACGTTCACGATTGGTTTGAGAAACATTCTAGACAATTCTGGTGAATTATTTTGCCACTTAGATCTCCAGATATCAATCCAAGCGAAGGTATCTGGGACACAATCGAAAGGTCATTTCGTGCACAAAATTCTGCACCTGCAATTATGCCAGACATAAGCTTTTTGTAAATAGATTTTTCTTGATGAGTAGTAGCTTTTAAATAATTTGAGCCTGTGCAATTTCTTCAAACAAGGCCTTTATGAATAGTTATCTGTTTTTATTAGTATCATCTGTTCAATTTTACTCATAGACGTGTTTTCTTTGCCTTATTGATCCTTTCTTTTGGTCTAAGTTTATTATATTTTTTCCGTTGGGTACTAAGCCTTCCTTTCAACTCTGTAATAACTTTTTTTTAACGTTATATTCCTTAACGTTTATATTCAACATTAGCATTTTGGTAGTCACATTCACGGCAAGGGCCTGACTGTTAAGGGACTATTTATTTATTTGTCGTATGGCTGAGCAACGGTTAAGGGACTGACGGCTCGAAGAAAACTAATTGTGGTGGACCACCGGTTTTAGGAATTTACAGGGATCACAGCAACTATTACAGAGTGCTATAGAAGCTAAGTCAGTTGCTACAGATACTGTAAACAGGCGAGCCAGAAGGAATGTATACACTCGCGGGACGAAATACCTGCTCAGTTGGTTAGGGCAGTAAGCATTTTGCATGCAATCAACGAGTAATCAAGACAGGATGACAGCAACGGGGCGACAGCTGGTTGGCTATTTGTAATCCCCTCCTAGAAAAATGTAGAAGGGAGAGACGAACTAAAACCCGGGACGATCGACCGAACGAGGTCGAACTGGGCGGCCATCGAGCAGCAGCGAACGAGACTGCGGCTGGCGCGGCCTAGGGCGGCAGATAGCGAGTGACGAGTGGTGGCAATGGTAGCAGCCTTCGCCGCGCCGGCAGCACAGAACAGCGGCAACATACGATACAGGTGGGAATGATCCTGATTAGACGCCGGTAGCTATTTGGGGATGGTATAGACTAATGGGGTTTTCAGGAAGGGTTAGCCTAGCGAATTAGTCGTAAGGATAACTGACCTGGCTATAAGAATTAGAGAAAGCTACAGGGCTACTTTAAATAAAATAATTAACCTTTTTAAAAGTAGTAATTTATCGATTATCACAAAAATGAGACTCCTGCGCTGCTATGTGTTCTTTGTCCTCCTGTATGACGTTGTAACGTGGACATTAACAGAAACTATCAGTAAAAGGTTAGAAGCTTTTAAAATGTGGATATATCGAAGAATGATGAGAATACGATGGACAGACCACACCACAAATGCTGAAGTGCTCCGCAAAATGAAAAAAGATGTGGAAATATTAACCACTGTAAAAAAGCGAAAGCTTCAGTACCTTGGCCACATCATGAGAAACAATGGCCGTTATGAACACCTGCAGTCTGTTCTCCAGGAGAAAATACCAGGAAAGAGAAGTGCTGGTAGAAGAAGAACTTCTTGGATAAAAAATCTGAGAGCATGGACCTCCAAGACAACTACGGAGTTAATTTGAGCATCAACCAACAGAGATAAGACAGCCAAGATGGTTTTAGACATCCGGAACGGATAGGGACCAGAAGAAGAAGACAGGTGTTATAACAGGGTTATGTAAATATTATACATAACCAGCTCGAGTATCATTTATGCAATCTACTGCTCACATGACAATGAGGTTGTACCCACATATAAATGTTCCAGAGCGAAAAAATACAGGCAGTCCACCACATAAGGAAAACACATGTTCAGCAACATATACTAAAATATATTGTATCATGTACCGAACAGGTCTGAAAAAGCAGTACTAAATAGTAATTAATCAAAAACGATCGCCTATTATTTACCAACAAAAATACCGAGAGACCATCACAGTTACTAGAACAATATGTTTGCAAAACATTCGCCGCTACTGCATTGATTTAAAAAAAAAAAAAAAAAAGGCAGAATGCACATAGTTTAATGTCATTACTTTAAAATCAGCTGATTTACATTGACCCATACCCTGCCTAAATAGCGTAATTTTAAAAATCAGTTAAGTGTATCTTATAAATTTTTTTTTATACAACTCTATCAGATAAATTTAAGATATATATATAACATCGTTTTTATTTCTTAAGGATTATTTAGGTGCAACTAGGTTTGGGAGAGACTATACTAGAATTTTCCAACTAAACGTCAACCTCTCCTTCACGTGGTGCACCCTGTTTGTACGGACGAGGCTATGGCGTCTGAATGATTCCCACCAGTGGCGGCTGAATTGATTTGCTCATGTAGTGACAACAATAAAATGTTTCCAGTGGCGGATCCAGGATTTTGGTTTGGGGGGGGGGGGGGGGAGGCTAGGATTTGGTTTTGGGAGGCTTGGGGCTTGACTTGGACGAGGATGGGTTCGCCGACAGAAATCTCATTGTTCCAGATTTCCGACCTTATAAGAACAGTAGAGAGAGAGAGAGAGAGAGAGAGAGAGAAAGAAAGAAGGTTCCCAAAATCCATGCGTGGGTGACGTTTGAGCTCGAGCTTTTTTTTTGGGGGGGGGGGGAGGGGCTTGCCACAGAATGACTGAATGTTTCGACGGTTTATTTATCATCATTAAAGTGAAAGGTACCTGGAAAAACAGCTCGGAGTAAGAATCTCGCAATATAAAGATTTGTAACGTGTGAAAAACTCATTACCTGCAGTTATTGGCGGATTAAAGAAATGATTTTGGAATTAATAAATGATAAATGTTTTAAAATTGACCAAACGGTAAACATTTAATGATTAGCCAAAAACCGAGTAGTTGGATCTACAAGCAGTGCTGGATTACACTAAAGGCAGGACTAGGCAGTAGCCTGGAGCCACTGACTTTTGAAGGCCCCCTGAAAGTTCAATTTCTTCACAAAATAAAAATAATAAAAAATAAAATCATCCAGTATAAAACAATCAAAGTATCATGAAAAGCATGGGAATTATTTTTTTTTTTTGTTTCATTCTAGTGTACGATAAATAAAAGTAATTTTCAAAATATGATATATCGTAAAATTCGTTTGTTAAATGAATAAATAAATATGATAAATTCTATTAGTCATCTACAAAACCTTTTCTTTGTGCTTATAAAATACAGATAGTTATTTTCAAAAACAGAGGGAATCCAATTTTTTGAGAGTGCCTAGGGCCCCATACTTTTTGATCCGGCACTGCCTTCGATGACCACGACGACAGTGCAACACATTTCGCATGAGAATCGTTTCCTGTTACGTGCATTCATAAACTTACGTAATTCGCCTTCAGAGAATCTAAGAAAAAAACAATATTGCCAGGTCGCATTGTCAAAGCTTCAATGGCAGCGAATCCAAACGTTTTTCAAACCGACGACCAGCAAATTTTCAAAAATAATGCTCACACAGGCCTAATTTTTTTTTTTCTTCTCCTCCCCCGACTATGGACGACGATTACGCAAGTTCCATTTCCTGTTCTGAGTTTCCTTCCTCCGTCGCCAGTTACCTCAATTTTTCCACTGTCTTTAATATCTTCCAACCCGGGCCTATTTTTATTTTCCATATTGTTATTATTAAAATCTCGGATATAACATAATAAATCTAAAACCACGTTTTGAATCCTATGGAAACGAACATATAAAACTGGAAACTATTAAAAGCTAATTACATGTTAATTAGACCAAATCAGATAAATAATAATGTTACTACTCGCTGGACGCTACACTATTCCACCGGCGTACATGCATAAACCAAAATAAAAGACACTAGACCAGTGTTTCCCAACCTTTTTTGGGTCATGTCCCACTTTCAACATTTTTTGCCCCCCATACATAATTTTTAATAAAAAAATTAGTTGTTATTAAAGAAACTGATATAGGATGGTTTTTGAAAGAAAACACTTTAATATTATCATAAAACACAGTAAGTAAAATTAAAAAACATATAATGAAATACTAAAATTCAAATGATTTATAATAAACATTTATTATGGCAATTTAGTGTGATCCTTTTAAGAATTTCCTTTTTTGCTATATTTTGTAACCATATCTGGCATTGCGTTTAAATAACCCAAAGAGAAAGCGGTAAAGTCGTATCAAGTCAATTTCTAAATTGCCCCCATAAAAAAACCAAATTGCCCCCCTGTGGGGCGTGGGCCCCACGTTGGGAAACACTGCACTAGACCGTAAGTCTATGCCTTTTATTTTTATTTCCTTCACCACTCGAGTTACCAATCTTATCACCTACCACGGTTCCTCATACTCACTTCAAAACCTTAGTAAACAGTCATTTACTTAATCTCTAGACGCCATACGGAAATTAATAGGCTGTTGTAGAAACAGTGCTGTTCTATCCTGGAAATGCCACATTTTTGCCCGGTCATTGCAATATTCAAGGCTTTTAAAAAGTTGGGTATACAGCCTTATACAGCACGGATAGGGTATCAAAGTTTATGATATTCTGCCTATGGAACTCATGGACTATGTTCGCGAACTACCAGTAATCAGCGAACCACAGGTTGAAGCACTGTTCCAGTAGATATTTAGTTGAATGCTACAAAAATGGCAGCTGCTGCTGCTGCTGCACTCTACCGGCAGTATTACTAACTTTATCGAGCTGCAGCGTGTGACAGAACGAAGTTGTCTCCATTCACCATTAACAAAGCGAACCCCCGACCTTGAATATTTCCACGAAAACGCTAGAGCGCATGTGCGATCTGTGCCATCCGAAAATTGTCTCCACGACAGCGAAACAGTTCACTGATGTGGCCAACAGATGGAGTTAAATATTTTCCCAAGCTGTTATAAGTTATCGTAGAGTAGAGAATGCCACATTTATATATATAAAAAAATTTCTTTCCCTGCATTTATTTATTCTTGATTAGAGGTGGTGACATGTCACAGTGTCACTACATCTAGAGCCACCAATGATTCCCAGTATAACGAGACACCCACTGCTCGACAACGGCCTCCGAAAGGAGGGCGGAAGAGCGGGGAATGTTCCAGGGCACCCTCTTGTCCTTCGGGTTGAAAGCGGCATCTTAAGGCGGATGAATCAGAAAGGCAACGGAAAACCACTGCATTAAAGACCCAAAGGGTATCCCGAGGGCACATAATCTTCTCAAATCACATATATCATGATGGCTTCTTCCTGGGTAAAATATTCAGGAGGTAAAATAGTCCTCCAATCGGAGCTACGGGCAGGGACTGCTCCGGGAGGAGTCATCAGAATGGATAGAAAAAATCTACGAGTTGGAGCGTAGAATGTTAGAAGTCTGAAAATGGCAGGCAGACTAAAAAATCTAAAAAGGGAGATGGAACAATTTAAGTTACATGTTGTTGGGATTAGCGAGATTAAATGGAAGGACGCACAGGATTTCTGGTATGGGGAACACAGGATAATTAACACACCAGCTGTCAATGGAGTCACTGATGTAGGATTTGTAATTAATAAGAGAGTAGGGAAACGGGCGAGTTATTATGAAACAGTTTAGTGACAGGATTATTTTGATGAGGTTAGAAACTAGGCCCACCCCAACCACATTAGTACAAGTTTATATGCCAATGTCACAGGAAAATGACGAAGAAATAGAGAAAATATATACCGAAATTGAAGAATTAATCGAATATATGAAGGGGGAGGAAAATCTAATAATCATGGGTGATTGGAATGCAATAGTGGGAGAAGGGAAAGACGGGAATACTGCAGGAAGTTTTGGTCTAGGAGAAAGAAGTAAGTGAGGACGCAGGTTGTTAGAATTTTGTGTAAGATATAAGCTAGTAGTGTCAAACACACTGTTTAAGAAACATACAAGAAGGATATAACCTGGAAACGTCCTGGGGATACAGGCAGATATCAGCTAGATTATATCATGGTCAAACAAAGATTCAGGACTCAAGTTCTAGACCGTAAAGCATACCCAGGAGCAGACATAGACTCTGATCATAATTTGATAGTAATGAAGTACAGGCTGAAATTCAAGTGAATAAGGAAGCAATGTAAGCATAACAGACTGGAAGTGAATAAACTGAAACAATCTAGTACGAGAGAAAAATTTGCAGAAATGGTAGACTTAGGTCTAAGAAGTAACTCTGGAAAGGAGCTCAACTATGGACGAATGGAGTGCATTAAAGATCGAAATAATGAAAGCTGGTAAAGAAACATTAGGCTTTGGGGAACAAGCTGCCCAAAAACCATGCACAGAAGAAATTTTGAAACTGATGGATCAGAGGAGAAGGTACTAAAATGCGCAGGATGTAGCAGGAAGAGAGCAATACAGACAATTTAGAAATAAAATAAACAGGAAATGCAAAAAAGCAAAAGAAAAATGGCTAGAAGAAAAGTGTGAAGAAGTAGAAAAGGAAATGGTCATAGGTAAAGTAGATGTTGCATGTACGAACATCAAACAGAATATTGGAGAAATGAAGAAAAGAGGTGTGAACATTAAAGCTGTCAATCAGAAATGTCTTTTAAGTTCAGGCGATAGAGCTAACGAATGGAAGGAATACATTGAGAAACTGTATGATGGGGATGACTTGAATAATAGCGTATTAGAAAAGGAGGCGATGTCAACATTGATGGCTTTGGAGATCCTGTTTTGAGGACAGAATTTCATAGATCTTGGAATGACTTGAAAGCAGATAAGGCAGTTGGACTTAATGAGATCCCTGCAGAATTTCTTAAATCCCTAGAGAACAAGGAATTGAAAGATTATTCAAGCTGATATCAAAAAGTTATAAAACAGTAGAAATTTTAACTGATTTTAATAAAAAAAAAAAATCTTCACACTTCCGAAGAAGCACAAGCCAACAAAAGTGAGAATTATTGCAGTACTAGTCTATTATCACTTGCTACAAAATTACTGACCACAATAATATACAGGATAATGGAAAGGGTAGTAGAGGACATAGTAGGTGAAGATCAGTTTGGGTTTAGGAAAAACTGCGGTACAAGGGAAGCAATTTTGTCTTTAAGATTAATACTTGAAGGGCAGATCAAGAGAAACAAAGATACTTTTATGGCATTTGTTGATAATGTTAAGTGGGACAAGATTTTCAAAATTTTAAAGAAGTCAGGCCTAAAGTATTGAGAATACTTTATAAACTATATAAGAATCAAGTGGCTGTAATAAAAGTAGACAATCATGCGAGACAAGCATCAGTTAAAAAGGGTGTGAGACAACGTTGTAGTTTATCCCTGTTAATATTTAACTTGTATTTAGAGGAAGCAGTAAAGAAAGTCAAAGAACAATTTCCATGTGGCATAAGTGTTCAGGTAGAAAAAATAAGTATGCTACGATTTGCTGATGATATTGTTTTATTAGCAGAAAGGGATGAGGATATTGAGAAATTACTAAGTGGCATGAACAAAATACTGAAGGAAGATTTTGGACTGAATATAAATCAAAGCAAGACTAAAGTGATGAAATGCAGCAGAAATGATACCAAGACTAGCAGATTAAATATAAAAATAGGATCGAATGCAATTGGAGAAGTAAGTGAATTCTGTTATTTGGGAAGCAAAATTACAGGTGATGGCTGCAGCAGGAATGATGTTAAAAGCAAAAAAGCACTAACAAAAAGAGCCTTCATGAAAAATAGAAATCTTTTAGTTTCAAATATTGATCTAGGAATTAGAAAAAAACTTTTTAAAACTCTATGTGTGGAGCACAGCACTTTACGGTAGCGAAACATGGACTTTAGGAATAGCGGAAAGAAGGAAAATTGAAGCATTTGAAATGTGGTGCTACAGAATAATGCTGAAAATTAAATGGACAGAGAAAGTATGAAATGAACAAGTTTTGGAAATAATGGGCGAGGAAAGAAGTTTGTGGAAGAAGCTTACAGAAAGAAGAGACAGGCTGGTAGGTCATATTTTGAGAAATGCTGGATTGGTTAATTTGTTAGTGGAGGGAACAGTCGAAGGTAAGAACTGTAGAGGAAGACAGAGATTAGAATATATGAAGCAGATAACTGAGGACGTGGGTTGTAAGGAATTTGTAGAGATGAAGAGGTTAGCACAAGATAGGAAGGGATGGAGGATCGCATCAAGCCTGTCAAAAGAGTGATGACATAATAACTACGGCTAGAGGCTGAGCGTCAGTTGTGGGCAGTAGTTTGACTTGAGGAAAAGTAATGATTTTTCTTTCAACACATATTAAGTTGATGTTATTAGTATGTACTCTAATTTCAAACAGTTGTAAATAAAAGAAAAGTATATGACCTAAATGTTTTCCAAAATATGAATGCTCAAATACAAAATTTCGATGAGCAGACACGGCTAGTGACTGACATAAACACACATTTTGATCAATTACCTAGCAATCTTATGCAAATAAAATAAATCTGATCAAATGAATAGTGTTGCGGGCATCGAGTTACCAAAATTTTATGGAATCACCAATATAATAGAATATTTTTTAATGCAAAGTATTTTTAAAAAATCCACAGCTAACTGGAGGCTACTTTCCAAACAGCCTCATATGATTATAGGGTGTAGTAGGTTCAACTGCTCAAGGCATAAAATGTGAATATGTTTGCATTGGCAAATGGTAGGGAGATTTTTCTGAGTCCTGTATATTTTGAAGAGCTTCATGATTTGTTATAACAGGAAGTGTGGGAGCTGGTATATAAAAAATAAAATAAAAAAATAATAAAAAATAAATAAAAAAATTAGTGTGGAACACAATACATGACTGATTTGATAAAGAAGCTGGGTTAAGGGTAATTGGAAGATAGAATATGGTGAAGTGTGTGATGCAAGTATATAAAAAAAAGCATATATTGTGCCCACCAGTGTGGATACATGTGTTGAGACTCGGATCGGGGAAGTACAACAGGAGCAGTATCGATTTCTGGACACTGCATTCCTCATTCTGGTTTCCCAATCATCTAGGAAAATGCCGAGAAAATCTCCACTTCATAAATTACACATTTCACAATTAAAAATATGTTTTGTAACATGAGTGGTTAGGAAGCCGAGTTAGTAGGACAGATTTAACAAACTATTTTGGTACAAGTGATGGGCTGGCAGAGAGAGCATTAGCCGGTAGGATAGAACAATATAAATCGGTGAAATTTAAAGAATAAAGTGGAGAAACTTGGCTAAGAAGTAATATTTGTTTTTCTCAGCAGAGAAGAAACCCACAATTGGCCAGATTGGTCTATTTGACAATTAAAGAAACAAGCAGCAATGTTTTGTATGAACAGTAATATTCAAATTGACAGGTCATGAAAATGTGCCTTTTGGTATGTGGTGAAATACGATGTGTAGCTATGCAGAGTGTTAACAATGTCTTGTTTGTATTAGAATAGTCTGTAACGTATCAAAATGAAACTAAAGAACTCTAAAACTAATTGACTGAGTAAAACCAATGTGGGAGATTTTATGTGAACGTTCCTAGTTTGCATAAAATTTTCAGATGAGAAGTTCATTGTTAGATACTCGTAATACGTGCTCGGTACCAACCTGGAAATTTTGGGGATGTTTAATAAACTGTTTTGAAATGGTATTCGAAGTTGATGCTAAATTCTTTGAAGAAATCTTTTGAGAAGAACTCTTAGTTAGAATTTCAGTTAATATTTTCCCATAAGGGAATGGAGACCATAATTGCTATTAAACCTGTATAAACTGTTGCGTTGAAGACACCTCCATGGCCACAGGCTCCACTTAAATTTAATATCGGCATATGGTGATGATTGTGAAAATCGTCACAGCTTGTCATTTACAACAAAAGTTACAAGTTTCGCAGACAGATGACAACACAAATATTCAACCTTCAGAATAAATGCTCAGGACCTAATAAATCTGGTTCTAACTGCGGTGGGCCTTTTCACCTGTTCCCCCTTTTCTCTCTCTTAATTCATACATTAGGTCTGAATAGACTTATAGTGCCCAATATTACACACAGTTTGATTTACCATAGTGTGTAGTTTCTTAAAGTGAATACTGCAATGTACAACCACCAGCACAATAATATTCAGTTACAACACCCATTGCTCATATTGTAGTTGTGTCATCTCCCCAAGAACCTTATGAATGATAATGTTTAATCTTTGTGCAAGACTGAACAGCTATTTATAGGAGTGTGTTCTGTTGAGAGTTAGTCCAAAGTACTTTGTAGTAGGATAGATCTACTGATAAGGACACCTTGCATTATAAGACTGTCAATTGTTTAAATGGAAACTGCACAATTTGTGAAAGCAGCTATCTTTAAAATACGTGCAAAGAATCAACATAGATCTGACAGTCTCTCTTCTAAGTTGCCAATTTACCAAGTGTAGATTGGAAAGGAAATAAGATTAATGACGAAAGGTATTTTAAACTCCAAGGTTATA
>JARYHS010013075.1:0-27370 GCA_031002005.1 Vandiemenella viatica | reverse complement strand
TGACAATTTTAGAGATTATGGTTTTATACTTAATATTGGTAGCTGGTTTCAGAATATTACCAGATGGGCTAAATTTTACTCTGTGAGCACTCGTGTTGTTTAATATTTCAAAGTAGCTTTTCAAGTCCTTGGCAGTATACTGTTTTGGGTTTTTCAAAAACAACAACTCCATTATTCCTCTAGTTCTTTCATATTCATCACCATCGATAACAATCACATTTTTATCAATAGTAACAGGTGAGTTTCCAATCATTAGTGAATCATTTCTTCCATCGAACACCATACGCAGAATCATAATCTCGATCACTTCGACCAAGTGACTTCAAGATATCTTTGATCAAGAGAGGAGACTGCTGCTGCTGTATATGTCGCTGAGGTAAGAAAACTCTTTCCATAGTATCTGTCACAGGTCTTAATGAATCCTTGAAGAATCTCTCAGAGTCAATTTGACCCGTCTTCAGCTCGAGTAACTTGCGTCGAATTGCATTTCGGGCCTTTATGATACCACGTTTGGTTGTTGTTGTTGGGTCCATGTTTACACACCGAATGAAGCTTGTGTGTGTTTACTGTACTATTTTATATTTGAAAAATACATTCACATTGAGATTGACAGGGTGCGGCTTTCTCAGTTCGGCTAATACAACTCCGCCATGTACCGGTTATTTGCCTTGGCGTACCTATGGACGCACTGACAAATACCACCACGAATTCCACGTTCGAAAAAGAGAAGCATGTCGATATCTGTCAGAAGATCCAGCTCGACACGCGTTCTCTTTAACATGGCCTGCCCAGAAAATCATCAGGAAGAAAGTATGCTACAATATAGAAGATTTAGGATGTCCACCACTGCGAGAACTCAAGAAAAATAATTTGAGAAAACTTTGTAACTTACATATATTTTGTAATAATATGTGTGCAATTGAAAATGTATTTTTAATCGCCAATTGGTGGGCGAAATAAAAAAGATTTAAAAAATGTATATTCTATCTTATTATTTAATTAGGATAGGTGAAATGATAAAAGAAAAATCTGGTAAAATGATTTTATTTACTCACACTGAAATTCTCTGGTTACAATTTTTTTGACATCATCAAGTACAATTAAATTTTTGTATGCAATGATTTCATTTTTTAGTTGCATATAGTCAATTGTAGAACTGTAAGACACATGACTAGGGTGAACGCCGCCGATGTGTACATCGATTAACTTTGTCACCGAAGCCGTACATTTGTAATAGTCACTCATCACTTTATCCGCCAACTCATTCACAAATACCTTGTACTAAACTGATGCGTTGTAGCTCCACTTTTTCCTGGCGGACAAGGATGCGGTCACTGCAGGCTGCACGTCGATGAGGTTCTGCCATGTAGACTTGGCGAGGAAAATGCCGCTGGTAGGATCAGTGCTGTTGTGAAAACATAACATTTTCACCCCCGACACCGCCAGGCAGGATACAGCATGCCCACCGAGCGGGATGCTGGTCTGGCCGCTGCCGGTGAGCATTTTGGAGACTGCGTCCAACTCCATGGCGAGGACGTCCCATTCTTCGGATGAAAGGGTGATTTTGTTGTAGCCCACCCTCTCAAGTACCACAACAGGCTCGAAATCACGTTGCGGTGACAAACCGAAAGTCAGCCGCTTGGAGTCTCCGGCGTTAAGCTGGTACACAGACGCGAAGAACATTACTGGACGACACATCGCAGCGGACTGAGGGACACTAATTATTACCGCATACGTCATCACCACCTCTGTTCCTTTTAAATCTTGTTCAACTTTGCGTTTAACATAGTCATACACTAACAGTTTTTTATATGCTTTAATTTCTAACTTTAAACGTTCATAGACTAGTGTTGAACAGGGGCTGTATGACACTTCATTGACATGTACACTATCAAAATGCAAATCTATCAGGCCATTCACAGAACAACGGGGGAAGTCACGAATCACTTTCACTGATAACGTATTCACAAACTCGTTGTAGTACTTAGTAACTTGATAACTCCAGGGCTTCATGGTGTTGATGGCGCCGGTCACTGCTGGCAGGGCGTCGACCATGTTGTCCCATGTTGATTCGCCGAGAAACACACCATAGGCAGGCACAGCATTGTTGTAAAACCATATAGTTTTCGCTCCAGCCACTGTTCGGGAAGAGATGGTGTGGTTGCCGAGCGAAACACTCGTTTGTAGATGCTCAGTGTTGTTGAAAAAGCCACCAATTGTATAGACCATCTGTCTCAGTACATCCCACTCTTCATGTGTGAGAGTGACTTTATTGTACCCAACTTTTTCGAGTACAACTACTGGATTAAATTCCAGTTTAGGTGACAAACCAACAGTGATACGCTTGGTGTCACTGCTGTTTAACTTGTAGCATGTTGAAAACAGGAGAACCTCACTAGCCATAGTGAACTGGACTTGACGATCGCCGACCGGGAACTGAGGGCTAGCTGGCTGGTGTGATGGCCTTTATACTCCGGCAGTGACGTCAACACCCACTTCTGTATCAAACAGTATACATCTGAGAGGAAGTGGATTCGTGACATCATGGAGACCATCATACTCGATTTCCCGATTAATGGATGAACTAATCGTCCATTGTCTACTTAAACCAATGGGTCCATTTAAACTCCTCGAAGATAAGACTTTAATTATATTTAAGTTACTCGGCTTTTGTAGATCTAAATAAAGCCTTTGATACTGTTAGCCGTAACGGCCTTTACGACATCCTGCACAAAATCGGCTGCCCACCTACGCTGTTGTCTTTAATAAAGGCCTTCCACGATAACATGAGAGGCTCTGTGATATTTGATGGCGAAGCTTCCGCATCCTTTAAAGTAAACCGCGGTGTACGACAGGGCTGTGTCTTAGCGCCCACACTATTTGGAATTTTCTTTTCTGTTTTACTCTTAGTAGCTTTTAAAAACTGTCACGTTGGAGTACATCTGCATACAAGGAGTGACGGTAGACTTTTTAATATAAGTCTATTGAAATCTTCAAAAAAGCTTATTGAACTAATTGTTCGTGAACTTCTATATGCTGACGATGCGGCTTTTGTCGCTAATACCGAAGATGAGCTTCAGGAGGTTCTCACCAGATTTGATCATGCATGTCATCTGTTCTCGATGAGTGTCAACATCAAGAAGACGGTTGTCATGGTTCAGGGCACAGACCGTCTCCCGAAAATAACATTGGAAGGCATCCCTCTTCAAGTAGTAGAACACTTCCACTATCTCGGCTCCATCACTACATCCAACCAGTCCATTCAAAAGGAGATTGACGCACGAATTGGCAAAGCCGCGACGACCTTCGGCAAGCTGTCCACACGTGTCTGGAGAAACTCCAAGCTAACTCTCTCCACCAAAATTCTAGTATACCAGACGTGTATCCTGAGCATCTTACTGTACGCAGCTGAGACGTGGACCACTTACGCCTGGCAAGAGAGACAGCTGAACGCTTTCCATATGCGCTGCCTGCGGACAATACTTGGAGTCACATGGCAGGACAAAATGAGCAATGAGAGTGTTCTGTCTGCCACAAAGTGTCACAGTATTACTGCCACCCTAAAACAAAGACGACTCCGCTGGCTTGGCCACGTCCATAGAATGGACCCTGAGAGACTACCACGGAAAGTCATGCTCAGTCAGATTGCTAATACCAAGAGACCTGTAGGGCGCCCGATGTTAAGGTTTAAGGACACCTGCAAACGTGATTTGGAGAGCTTCGGCATGCGCACTTCTGACTGGGAAGCTTGCGCCAACACGAGATCCTTATGGCGTCATCATATTACCACCGGCATGTCCAAATATGACAGAGCATGGTTGGATAAAATAAAGCTGAAAAAGCTTCGTAATAGGGAAATACACCCACCGGATCCCTCTTTCGTGTGCGATAGATGTGGCAAAATTTGTCACGCCGCCATCGGACTATTCAGCCACAAAGAAGATGTGATGCACTCAACCCTAGCGACAGCTGAGTCACTACAACTATCATCTGTGAAGATGTTGTGGCCAATATATACTCGGTAAAGGTGGAATTGGAATACGCAACACCCGACTACCACTAGGAACTAAAGTGATAGACGAATCCATAGTTTTGTCGCCGCGATACAACTTGTCTGACGTCCGCATTCCAGAACAGGATGGAGAGCAGTGACAAATATTTGTCGGAGACCAAAATGATACATGCCGCGCCACCTACCAGTGAGCCAAAGAACTAACGGGGGCTGCCATCTGCCAGCGGATCTGTGAACTAACGGTGCAGCGCCATCTGTGCGGCCGATCGGTGAACTAACGTATGCACAAGCCCGACTTCTGCCGCCATCTGTGCGGCCGGCCAAAGAACTAACGTGTGACGTGATACGACCTTGGCCGCCATTGGTCCATTAGAATTTCCCGCCATCCAACTGTGACGTCACGCGGACGAGTGGAGTCTCTTCCGGGGCCGGCTTAAGATCTTTTGTCCCAGGGTCGGCTATATCTTCCTACTAAGCTTGAATCTTAACTATGACCGTGTGTAGCCTTGGATGCTACAGTTTTGGCTTAAATAGAATAATAAGGTCGCCACACAGATTTTAACCAGAAATCTATGAAAAGGTAAAGTTCAATAAATAGTTCAATGTCATTTAAACAACTATATTCTTCAATTTCACAAAACCAAAAACTGTACAGGCAATCAGACGACTTTTCCAAAGTAATGTTTTACAAGTTCGATTAACCGGTCAAGCCAGACCACACCCCAATAGTTCAAAGAATTAAATCACTAGTTGAAGAAAGCTAGTAAAAGTTCATCACACGCTCGCATTGTTCAAAAGTTTATTTAATTTAGACAATCCCGAGGCCTCACTTGAAGAAATACTATTTTAACACGACATTATGGTTAACTTGAATAAAACAAGCGGCATCCTTCCAAAATAAAACTTTCACTGATGTGCTAGGTATAAAATTTACGCACGCGTCTATACCACATAGCACTTCTCGAAGCCTCTGGTTTCTTACTCGCGGAAGTTGTGAACTGATACCAGCTCTTTTAAATTACTTTTAATATTAAATAACGTGTAGAAATATTTGTCTGGTGGTGTGTTTAGCGAATTTTAGTGTAGTAACACTGTGTAGACAAAGTATCATAGTTTAAATAGTTGAAAAAGGTGTTGGTTCGACAAATTTGAAACACGTGTGTTTTGTTTACATCCTACTAATTCCCGTTAAAGGGAATTAATCTTCTATCAGTGAAGGAAACAAGAAGTTACTAACAGGTTTATTGTTAAAATTGGTTTGCTTGCGTGGTAAACGGAGAAAGGTGTGTCTTGTAGAAATTATATTGCAAAATAAGGTAAGGTATTTATAGGTTAAGTTACAAAACTATTCAAGGGCCCATATCTTGTTTTTGTTTAATATCTGAATGAGCATGAAGTGTGGTGGCTGTCGCAGGGTTGTAAAGCAGGGAAACATTTTTTTTTTTTTTTTTTTTTTTTTTTTTTGTAACTGCTTTACGTCTCTTTTTAACATCGAGGTCTTTAGAGACGGGAAAGGATGGGGGGCAAGGATGGGGGCAAGGAATGGGAAGGAATTCGGCCATGGCCTTTTGAAGGAAGCATCCCGGCATTTGCCTGGAGTGATTTGGGGAAACCATGGAAAACCCAAATCTGGATGCCCGGACGGGGATTCGAACCGCCGTCCTCCCAAGTGCGAGGTGAGAACGCTAACCGTTACACCGCCCCGCTCGGTGCAGGGAAACAGCTGTAATGATTGTGGAGTTCGTTTTCATCCGAAATGTGGCTACATGGAAGCTGAAAATGCACTTCACTCTCCTTGAAGTTGTTTGACTTGCAAAAGTAGCAAGGAAAAGAAGGAACTAGAAAGTAGGATCTCTTGTCTCGAATCCACAGTGGCTGAATTAACAAAAGAACTCAATGTTTTTAAGGCTGAAAAAGCAGCATTAAATGTTAAGGAATTCCAGTGGATTGCAGCGAAAACTGGAGGGAAACAACAGGACCTGCATTCTACAAATTTTCAGTTGGAAGTTTCCAATACTTTTGGGGTGTTGGAGAATCTAACTGAGGATGTATCAGATACCACATCAGGTCTGTCTCATTGCAACAATGCTGTAAAAAAGCACACATTGTGCAAACCTTGTAAAAAGAAATCCAAGAAGGTGTTATTGCTTGGAAGTAGTCACGGTCGGGGGTTAAGTGCAATGTTACAGTCAAGCCTGGGCTCTGATGTTGAGGTGTGTAGTATATTTAAGCCTAATGCAGAACTTGCCAATGTTGTGGATGAAATTCCAAACCTGGGGAAAGATCTTACTAAAGAGGATCATATAATTATAGTTGGGGGTCCTGGAAATAGTCTGTCCAGAAATCTCAATTATTGTGTTGAAACAGACATTGCTAAAAACACCACTCACACCAATGTTGGTTTTGTTGACCTCTTCAAGTGTTATGATCAACCCTGGATGCGTGGTCATGTACAGCGTACACAGGCAGATCTGAAACGTGCATTGTGTCAGGCTGACCGAACACACATTGGTCTGATAGATGTTTCTGGCATAACATGGAGTGACCATACCTCCCATGGACTCCACCTGAATGTTTGGGGCAAGCAGAAGCTAACGCAACTGATTGTCAGTAGCATCAGGCGAGGCAGGTTGGATGTGAACTCCATCCTAGTGGTAATTTATGGTAGGACTCAGTCTTTTTTAGGCCAAATGTCGAGAGTAGGAAGAGTTATTTAATAAATGTACATAATGGTATTACAGTAAAAAGTAAAGAATGTCAGTCTAAAATAGCTTTGTTCCATCAGAACATTAGGGGTATCTCAAGCAAACTTGATGAGTTGATAATATCTATAGAAGAAACCCAAAAATCATTGAATCTTAACATAAATATCGGGTGTCTGACAGAACATCATCTGAAGAATTCTGAAATAGGTCTCCTCCCTTTTATTGGATATAGATTAGCTTCTTGTTATTGCAGGTCAGAGATGAGAATGGGCGGTGCAGCAATATATCGTCTGCTTGGAGGTAAAAGTCACTAAGTGCAATTTTTTCCAAATTCGAGAAAAAGTCATTGTGTGTTGATGTAATCATTTCCCATAAGTATGAAACGTCACTAAGTGAATATAAATCAGAGAATGAGAAAATTCACTATTTAACTATTTGAGAAGTTCATAAAAGTTAACATCATGAGTCACCATTACATGGTTTCTGTAGGTTAGGGCACTTGGTGAATTTCCCCCTAGCGGTTTTCTTTGGAACTACATATCTCTCTTTATCCAATTCAACCTGTTAACTACAAGTGAGTTATGGGTTATCCCAATAAAAACATTGTTGTGTTTATTTTGTTCGTTAAAAGCAGTGGCGTAGCTAGGTCAACAAGGGCCCTGGTGCAAAAAATTTATTTTGGGCCCTCAGGCCAGACGGGCGACCTTTTTTTTGCTTTGTGTGCTGGCAGGGGCCCCCTGAACTGAGGATGAGGGCCCTTGAATTATTCTTTAGGGGCCCCTGAGCAGGGCCCCTAGAGGTGCGCTTTGGGGCCCCTTGAGGTATGCTTGGGGGCCCCCTGAGCGTGAGGGCCCCGGTGCACTGCACCGCCTAGCCCCATAGTAGCTACGCCCCTGGTTAAAAGTGCATTGTAATCACTTAAAACTGCTCAGTCGCGGTAAAAAGCTAGTTGCTTTGTGCAAGTCTAATGAAATTAATAATAAGGAAAAGGAATCATTAGATGAGAATGGAAACAACAATAGAAACCAGGAGTTTATGATTAAAAACACTGCAATCACGGTAAGCTTTTTCTCTACATGTGCATTACTTATTATTCTTTAAATTAATAAAGTGATTTGTATTATTAAAACAATAATTGGTATTTTTTAAATTTAGGAAAACATTGCCCTTAATGATGACGAAATAGTTAACCTGCTCTTAGATTCTGGGTCAGAGTATGTACCTTCTCCTTCAAATTCAACTCTTGATGTTTATTCAGATGAGTTTACTGATCGAGAAAATAATGAAGTATGTTTTTCTTTTATAAAGTATCCATTATGATTTGCTTCACACACAATAATAACTAATTGTTTTATATGACTTATAGGAAACGACAACTCCAACATTAGAAAGCAGTAGCCAAAAGAAAAAAAGAAGTCGATGGAATAAAGCCAATCCTGAAACCTGGAAGTGCAATACAGCGAAGAAAATGAGAGCTGAAGGTCTTCCTTATGTGCAAATGTCGATTTAAATGCAGTGATCATTTTTCCAAACAAGACCGAATGGAAAGCTGTCGAATATTCTGGGCGTTTGATTATAATAGACAAAAAGATTTCATAGTTAAATCTGTTAAAATAGTCCCACCAGCTAGATGATTTGTAAAAGCTTCTAAGCCTCAAAGTGAATCAAGGCAATATGTTCTCAAAAATAGCAAAGGGGAGTTCAGGGTTTGCAGCTCATTTTTTCAAGCAACTCTTTGTATTTCCAATGGTCCCATTAATAAAGCACTTTCCGCTATCACACCTTCAGGGACATTTGGCGAGATAGACAAAAGGGGAAGAAAGCCTCCACCCAACAAAACCCATCCTATTGAAATAGATTATGTCAAAGAACACATAAATTCTTTTCCTACTGTGGAATCTCACCACACCAGAAAAAATAGTGAGAAAAAGTATTTATCTAGCGATTTAAATATTTCCTCAATGTATAGACTTTACAAAGAATGGTGTGAAATCAAAAATATAAATACTGTTAGCATCCATCAGTATAGAAAAATCTTTTGTACAGAATTTATTTATTCCTTTTTTGTGCCCAAAAAAAGATCAATGCATGTTATGCAGCAAATACAATCTTGCTAAAAAAGAAAACCGTTTAGGTGAAGATCTGGAGGAATCCTACAATGCTCACATAGAAAGAAAAACAGTTTGCCAAGAAGCCAAAAGTAAGGACAAAGAGCATGCAGAATTTGATAGCAGCTTTCAAACCTTTACATTTGATCTGCAAAAAGTAATGCAGCTCCCAACATCTGTGGTTTCCCAATTTTATTATAGCCGAAAAAATTCGGTGTATAACTTGACTTTCTTTGAAAGCAAAAACAAAGAAGGAAGTTGTTTCTTTTGGAGTGAAATAAATGGGAAAAGAGGCTCTAATGAAATTGGATCTATTATAATGAAATTTATATCCATACTACCCCCTGGGATAAAAGAAATCTCCTTATTTCCTGACACCTGCTCAGGCCAAAATCGCAACCAGCAAGTCGTCGCTGCTCTTCTTTGGGAGCGTGCACAAACCACGTGGTCCGGTTGGGGGGAGGGGGGGGTTGGGCAGAATGCTACGCTGCGCTACGTGGGGGGAGGGGGGGGGGTCCCGAGCGAGGCTACGTGGCTTTTATCCATTTCAGCACTCACAACTGAAATAGGGTACAGCAGCGTTTCTTAACCTTTTCCAATCCAAGGACCAGTAAATTGTCAAAAATGATACTGGGAACCACTATGGGCCTAATTTTTACTTATGTGTATATTATTAGCATTTGGGACATATTTTAGCCTACTATTATAGCGTAATATATCTAAAACATATTTTGAATCCCTACGGAAACACAGTTCTGAAACGAAGTGAACTATCAAAAGTTAATTACGCATTGACCCGACTCTTAATATTCAGTAACCAAACGAATAATAATAATACCGTAAGCTGGGTGCTACACTATATCACCCAGCTACATGCACAAACTAAAAGTAACGAGACCTGACATCTTTTATTACAGCTTCAGCACTCTTATGAACACTAACCCTAGCAAGTGCTGAAGTAACTCACACTTACTAGAAGACTTACTCAGAAAACGGTCATTTATTTAATCCTTAGACGAACGGCGCTCTTCTTGATTCTGACCGGAAATGAACAGACTATTCTAGGAACAATGCTGACTTATATCCTGGAAATGCCAGATATTTGCCTGGTCATTGTAATATTGGCTTTCAAAAAGGTGGCTTATAGTTTATATTCGCTTATAGCCTTATAAAGTTCGAATACGGTATTTAAATTTATAATATTCTACCTGCGGACCACCTGAACCATCTTCACAGACCATAGGATGAGAAACACTGGAGTACAGATTAGACAACAACGTGTCGACATTATTTCCGTACATTAATTATTTCTGTATTTTAGATACACTATACACTAACATTGCCGTGCGAGTGGTGACTTTTCTGCTAAGGCGTATTAAGGGCGTGTTTGAATTAGCTGACATTTAGTAATTTTACGATAGCGTCAATAATTGTAAATTCAACAGGACGACACGTGCAGTTATTTGTTGTGATTATTGCCGTCTCCGCGCTGTGAGATCAATATTCTTTTGCCGAGCGCTCGTCAACAATTGATCTTAATATCGGTAATAACTTATACTGAGAAGCATTGCGCAGAGATTTTTAAATATTGATTGATTTAAATTGTATGTTCAATTCGCTGCCTTATGCGGGCCCTCTACGTTGCCGACTGATACGGTCGCCTCTCCTGATTATAGCACTACACGGCCCTGTATAAATACGAGAAATGAATTCGTATATTTGCAATTTGCCTCAGTTTCCATTCCATGCACAGATCACAAATCTTTGGTGTCAGTGCAGTTCTGAAACAAATACTCTTTCTTTTCTATAAAATATATCACTTTATGTCATTCTTTTTGTACAAATTTTCCTATTCCAGTAACCCCACGAGTGGGGTATAGCAGACAGCTGTTGTCTTATTCTAAACTAGCGAGGGCGGCTTTAGCCGGAAGTGACACTTCTTAAATCCACGGGGTCAGTCTTGCCTCTGAGGGATCCTCAAATGCGACATTCAACAGTACGCGGAAAGAAGGCATAAAGTACAGATCGGGAATTATTGGAGATGAGCAGAGGTAGAGGCGACGATCCCAACTAATTCGCTTCAGTTGCGGGTGTCACACGGGATGTCTCTCTCGCCAGTGACAGTATTATTTTGATGTCTTGAAACAAAATTTTATCAGTGGCGTGTCACTACTCCGCTCGTGATTCGGCTAAACTTCATTGCATTTATAATTCTAGTGCACGTTGCAGTGTTATTTTAAGATAAAAGTGTGATAATGGTGTGAAATGGCGCTGTACAAATAAACTGTACGAGGCGTATCGGAAATGTTTTTGCAGCGAATTTTCAAAAGCCAAAATACAAAGCGACGTCAATGAGCTATGGAAATCTTTTAAACAGGACAAAGACTTATTTCCTGGTAATGTACAGAGAATGGTGACAGAATTGCAGCAAAAGAAAACTAAGAAGGATGCAGCTCTCCTTAGTTTACTTTTCGCGGCAGGTAAGTTTGTGCTATTTTTTGACGAATTACCAATGATGAATGAGATGATGAGGATGTTTTTTGGTAACAGATCTTTATTTAAATTTTTTTAATGCAAATACCATGCATCGTTCAGCCACCCATTTAAACTGAATGTGATGTTTCTTCTGTCGTCAATCTCTTGATTTGTTAGACGCAATCCTCAATATTTTCCTATCTTGAGCTTTCCTCTTCATCTCAGGATACGACTTGTTGAAACTAAGTCATCAATTAAATGATTCGAAGTTATAATCCTTCTGTAACTATAGAGTTGTTTCCTTCCGAAACCCGCATTACTGAAAATGTGACCCGCCATCCCATCTTTTCTTTCCGTGAGACTTTTACACAAATATTTGTCCTCGCCCTGCATTTCCAAAACACGCATATTTCGTACTTTATCTGTCCATTTAATTTTTAGTATCCTTCTATACCTATAGCATCACATTTCAAATTTTCAATTTCATTTTCTCAAGTACTTACCGTATAAAGTACAAAATTTGCTACAATAAATTGTTCTCATTACAAATAGTTGTAAAAAGTTCTTTCTGAGTCTTAGATCAAAATTTGAATACTTTTCTTTTCGCTAGTACTATTCCGCTTTCATCATTCCTGCTTCACCCACGAGTTGTAATGCTACTTCCTAAGTAACAGAATTCAGTTACGTCTAATATTACATCTAAACCTGTTTTTTGCATTTAAATAGCTATGGTACCCAGCTTCGCCTAGAAATGGTGAACAGATAATTAATTATCTCTGCCTGATTTATTGTGTATTTATAATGTATAATTAAATAGCAAGATGATCTGGCGTTAGTCGGGATGAACTGAATTTCCAAATATTGCCTAATATTTTTTTATTCATTTTGCTCATTTGTTGACACAGCAGTAGTGTCATATCCCAATCGCTTTCTCAATCGATAACTCGTCAGTGGTTAATTATTAAAAAAAAAGTGTCAGCCTATTTCATTAAACGATTATAACGGTCGTTGAATTATTTTAGTCAGATAAAAATTAGTAAATTTGTGAAATACCAAATTATCGTATATAACAGCGGTAAAATATTCACCAAAATCAATATTTAAAAAAAAAAAAAGTTGGCACGATCCTTAAACATCGAAATAAATACTGTTATTTCTTCCCCGTATATTTGGACGTTTTATTTTTTAAAAAGTATATTCAATGTTATTGTCTCGTTTCTTCGTAAAAACCTTCCCTGATGTACGGACCTATATGTACCATGTTTGATGTGATATGCGAGTTATGCTGTAATACACAGATGCATCAGACACTTCCGATACACCAGCATTGAAAAATATATTTAAAGGTCTACTGTTTTTGCTGTAATTTGTGCTACATTTAATTACTTTTGTCTTGCTTTGGTCTATATATGGTCCAAAATCTTCCTTAAGTATTTTTTTCGGGCCATTCAGAAACTTCTCTATGTTCTCTGCCTTTACTGATAACAGGACAATGTCATCAGAAAAGGGGCCATCCACAAATTACGTCACACGAATTTCATGATTTTTGGATACCTCCCTTTCCCCATGTCACATTTGTGGGACCCCCCCCCCTCCCATGGTGTGACGTCACATATTTTGCACTTTTAAATTTATAAATTAAAACAGCACTTGCAAAATGATTTATGTATTTCTAGTTAAAAAAATATCAACAATAAATCAAACATTTAAGAAAATATATAAAAACATAAAAATCGAATTAATGATACAAAATTGAGTCATCATGTGTCCATGGATTTTGAAAACATTCCTTGATACTGTTTATATTGGCATAATAGTCACTTCATTCCTGATTTCGATAGTGGTGGGTACATTCGATGTGTCAACATCGTCTTCATCTTCCGCCACGAGCCGAAAAGTGATACAAATTATGCATGTGATGTCACAAAGTTTATGACACGTCCCCCCCCCCTTGTCACACGATGTCACACTTTGTTGACCCCCTCCCCCCCCCTTCCTGAAGGTGTGACGTAATTTATGGATGGCCCCAAATCGTAGCATACTGATTTTTTCCCCTTGAACATTTACGTCATTTTCAAATTTTTCTTTTATTTCCTTCAATCCTTCCTCCATATACAAGTTTAATATTAACGGGGATAGACTACAACATTGCCTTACAATCTTTTTAACTTACGCATGTTCCTCGTGTTCCTCTACTTTTATTACAGCCATCTGAATCTTATATGGATTATATAAATGATTCTTCAATCCCTATATTTTATATAAAATTTCGATCATCATGTCCTATCTAACATTATCAAATCTTTTTCTAGTTCTAAAAATTACATAAAAGTATCATCGTTTTCCTTGATCTGCCCTTGCAGTATCAATCTACAATTGTGTTTTCTCCTCTGAACCACCAACTCCAAAATTTCTTCTGTGATATAAATTTTTGGGTTGACTTCTTTCTTATTTCATAATATTTCTTTACCTGCTTTGATTATTGCTCTCTTTAGCTAACTATAAAGTACGAATTAATCTCTTAGAAACCAAAACAGAGTTCCACGACTGTTCAAATCTCTGATGCTCCGTCAGCTATTGACAGTCTTCAAGATGTGGACAGCAATGAAATAAAGTCTGAACCGGCGATAGCATCAACTTCATCCGCGGCATCGCCGTCAGATGTTGCTATGCATGCATGTATGGAAGTCGACAGTTCTTTGTCAGGTATGGAAAAATAAGCTTAAAATTATAGGTACAATAATCTGGTACCGGAATATACGACGGGTGTGTGGTTTCTTTACAGTTGAGAGACAGAGTTTGGCTAAAATCGTGAGCAGTGATGAAGATAGTGATGAGGATAGTACAGTGACCAGCTGCAGCACGACTCGCCACTACACCGCTCCTGCTCAAGATGCCCTGAAATCACAAATAAGATTTATGGAGAAACGGCTTAATGCTGCCATCGAAGGTCGTGACTCTGGTCTCACTGGGCCGAATGTTCAGAAAGAAATCGATTGCCTGAGAAAGGATCTAGACAAAAATAGAAAGTTGCTCTCTTCAAAAGAGGCTAAAGCAAAGCGCCAAAAAAGATACAGGAATGAAAGGCAACAAATTTTAAAAGTACTGAAAACAGAAAATCCGGATCTAGCAAAGCTTTTGCACGTAAGTCTTAAGAAACCCCTATTTTTTTCCCCACGCTGCCTGTCCGTTTAAGATAGTTAAATAGTAGCTCGTATAAAACAAAATCAATTTTTATTGTTGGTGAGAGTTAATCTCCACTTCAAATCATAGTTTTGAGCAAAAGTATTATTTACATATCTAAGTAAAAGGAAGTTGAGCGTTGTAATCATTCCAGCGTTGTATCGTATTGTGCTCATTCAATAGATCCGAGATGCACCCGGACGGCCCGCACTTGAGGAAGACCAACAGGAACTTCTAAAGGCGATTATTAACATCGCTATGTTTGGCGGAGCTGCTGACGCTCGACGGCGATCAGAGTTAGTGCGGAGCTGCAAACCTTGGCAGATTTGCATACAGAGCTACAAGCAGAAGGATTTAGTATATCAAAGAGTGGTACTTACCTCCGACTCCTTCCTCGGAACTATTACACAACTGAGGGTAAAGACATGTTAATACAGTGCCAGTGAAGCTCTAGCAGAGCTCAAGCTGATGCAAGAAAGGATCATCCTGATGGAAAATTTTGTACAGCATCATAAGGTAAATTTTTCCATGTCTTGAATTTCCAAACCTCTCAGGACATTATTATTTATAGTTCTACTAAAATAATCATTTCCTTCCACAGGTCTTTGGAACAATTAATTTCAATTCTAGGCCCTAGTCAGGTGGCTGTAATCTCCCAAGATGACAAAAAGCAGAGTACCGATGGGACTCACAGCTGCAAGCAAGCAAGCACCCATCCTGATGCACCTGGAGTATAAAATAACTTTGCCAGATCATGACTGGGTGGTTGCTCCCAAGCACAAACTGATTCCCAGCGTATATGCGGGAATTAAAATTGAAAGTGGCAAGATCGGTGACCCGAAGACAATAACATACTCAGGACCCACATACATTGCTATCCGCAGTGCCAAACATTGCTCTAGCACGGCGGCATCTCATGCTTTCGACTTCGAAAGTCTACTCCATTTGGAATCATTCAGAGATTTAATTTATGGTATTGTCGAACAATTCAATGTATTATGATCGAGTATACTTGGACGTATTTTATTTTATTCATCAACAAATTTTTCTCTTCAGATAACCATGGACAGCAAGTAAAACCAGTGGTAGTAATAATGTCAGATGGAGGGCCAGATGAAAATCCGAGATACCAAAAAGTAATTGATCATGCCATAGGTCACTTTAAAAAACCATAACCTTGATGCACTATTTGTTATCACCAACGCTCCTGGGCGAAGTGCTTATAATCGTGTGGAAAGACGTATGGCTCCTTTAAGCCGGCAACTATCCGGCTTAATACTGCCTCAAGATCATTATGGCTCCCATCTCAATGAGTCAGCTGTCACAATTGACAAAGATCTGGAACTCAGAAATTTTGAATTTGCTGCTGAAACACTTGCGGAGGTATGGAGCAGTATGGTTATAGATGGATATACGGTTAATGCAAAGTATGTCAAACCAGAGTGCATTGCTCAGGAGCCAGAGACCGTATCGCCTGAATGGTACTGTGCTCATGTGCAAGAAAGCCAGTATTTTCTTCAGGTGAACTTATAAATTAATCATACTCCCTACTCAGATATTGGAAATGAGAGTAAAGAATAACTCATATTTGTCTTGTAATTCCAGATCGTCAAGTGTGCTGACAGGGAATGCTGTGGAGACTGTAGGGGCAATTTGAAAGATGTTCTTGTCTCTAGCAAAGGTTTCCTTCCACCACCATTCCCGTTGCGCAGGACAAGTGATGGTCTCATTGACATTCCATTTCCACAAAACACTGACGAAAAGGATAGCTTTCCTGACCTATGCCTTAGACAATCTATTGGTTTGAAAACCAAAAACAGCAACGGGTTTCCCCGTGCCGTACGACTTCTACTGTCCCACCGTGCGTGATCAGATTGAAGGTAAAAATTAATATTATTTATTTACTCTCCGTAAAAATTATACTTTGGAGTTATTTTAACCTATTATGATTTGTACATTTGCAGGAAGGACCTGTGATGTTTGCGGTGCATACTTTGCCTCAAAAAAGCAAGCGAAATCACACAGTACAATTCATGGCCGCACCAAACCACACCAGAAACAACGCGCGAAAAGAGTAATAAGGAAGCGAGAGAGGGAAGCGTTGTGTGTACTCGATACGCCCCAGCCGACTGTAGAGTGGCTCGACGAAGATGATGTTATTGTACCTAAAACAGAACCTCAAGAAGAAAAAGAAAAAGATGTTTTCCCAATTATTAATAATTTGCAGGAATGGCTAGTGTCACCATTTTCGTCTGAATTTCTATAAAAATAAAAAAAATATATAAAGCAAACATCGATTTGTGTTCATTAAATACCCGATACATGATAAAGTTTGGTGAGAGAAAACTGCACGAAATTTCTTGTGTAAGTACAAAAAAAAAAAAAAGCTACGTGGCACAAGCGGGGGGGGGGGGGGGTCAGGCAAAAGCCACGTTAGGCTACGTGGGGGGAGGGGGGGGGTCAGCAGAGGCCAAAATGGAGCTACGTGGTTTATGCACGCTCCCTTTATACCGTTGTGAAATCAAGCCATTTAGAGGTGATTGAACATAAATTTTTGGAATCTGGCCATTCTTACATGGAATGTGATTCCATGCATTCCACGATAGAAAGGAAAATGAAAAATCAAGAGATATTTATGATGAATGATTATAAACGAATATTTGAAGGAGCCAGAACAGGAAAAAAATACGACACCCTACAAATGCTTTGAGCTGAAGTATACAGATTTCTTAGATTTAGGAAACCTCAGTTCTAAGATCATAAAAAATAAAAAACTGATATAGAAGCAAAACAAGGTTAATTGGCTAAAAATCAAATGTTTCAAATTTTTGAAAACGGAACCAAACAAAATATTTTATAAGTACAGTCACAAAGACGACTACAAGGCCTTAGATATTAATAGCTCATCAAATCGTGGAAGACCACGAAGCAATGACAACTGTTTCCCAGCTTTCGTCCCTGCCTATAGTGTCCAATTAAAGTTAAATAAAGCAAAAAAAAAAAAAAGACTTGATCCAACTTTGTGACAAAGGAGTCATTCCAGAGGAAGTCCAGCAGTGGTATAGAAATATACCGTCTCTAGAACTTCAGATGAAAGAGCTCCAGAGCCTTGTATAGATGAATACAAGCGATGAAGAATGGCCTCTCGAGTAATTTTGACCTGAAAAAAATGTGTATAAGATTTTTGCGTGTATTATACTGTATGATATTATATTTGTTTAGTGTTTTTCTCTGATTACAAATATTTGTGAAACATTTCTCTCTGTAAATAAAAAGATTATAAAAAAATTATATTTTATTTCACTAACACCAAGTAACATACTTGAAATATTGTTGGGAGGTAAAACTCATTAAGTGCGAAAATTAAATTTTCGTCCACTATGAGTCAAGTGTTAATTTAAAAAAAGGTAAGATAATTTAAAATTACTTTAAAAAAAGGAATTAAGTGGAAATTTTGAATGATTTATCATTTTCCTATTTTTAATGAGCGTATCCCCGTTTTTTTGTTCTCCTGAAAAATTTTGATTTTGTGACTTTTACCTCCAAGCAGACGATATGTAAGAGAAAATACTGAGACAAAATCGATAGATGTAAGTAAATACTGTACAGAACAACATTTTGAATGTTATGAAATACAGTTAGAATTAGAAAACAAATATCTTATAGTGCTGACAGTTTATGGGGCTCCCACAGGAGACTTCAGTAAATTTTGTAATAAACTTGAGGCGGTTCTAATAAACTTATCACGTACTAAAAGGGAAATTATCCTCTGTGGAGACTTCAACATAAATTTTGCTGTAGAATGTAACCAGACAGATTATCTTCTAGGAATGCTTAGATCATTCAGTCTCTATCAAACTGTAAATTTCCCAACTAGAACACAAAAAGATAGTAGTACCATTATTGATAACATTTTTGTAGAGTGCAATAAATTAGAAATACATGAAACAGTTCCAATGGAAAATGGTTTGTCATACCATAATGCTCAAATAAATACTTTGGATGTTGTGGGAAATGAAAATAACAAAAAGAAAGGATTTGTCAGAGTTAGGCCATTAAAGAACAATTCCATAAAAATATTTAATGATGAACTTCTCAATGAGGACTGGAGCACTGTTTTATAAGTTAAAAGGGGTAAACAATAAATTCAATTACTTTCACCAAAGGTTTTTAGAAATTTACAAAAGGCGTCTCCCTACAAAACTAGCTCCAATTGGTCAAAATCAAGTAAACAAAAATTGGGTTACAGTTGGTATTAAAACATCTTGCAGACATAAAAGGAAATTGTATGTAAAAGTTAAGAATACTGATAATATGCTTCTCAGACAACATTACAAAACTTACTGTAGAATTTTAACCAAAGTAATAAAAGAAGCTAAACGTTTGGCCATAAATGATGAGATTAGCAGTTCAGATAATAAGATAAAAAGTGTCTGTAACATTATTAAAAGAGAAACAACTGTATCATCCCTTGAACATAAACCTATATCTATAAACATTAATGAGAAACTTGTAAATGACCCCTCTTATGTAGGAAGTGCTTTCAATAACTACTTCTTAACAGTTGCTGGAAAAATAAAAGGAAAATATATTGGGAATATGGATGCTATAGCAATACTTAAATCCTTGTCACCAAAAACAGCACCTATGTCTCTATTTCCCACCAGTCAAAATGAAATTGAAAAAATTATTAAACCCCTCAAAAATAAAAAGTCATTTGGTTATGATGATGATTGATGAGGTTTCAACCCATGTAGTAAAACAATGTAAACACCAGCATTAGTAGAGTTATTAGTCATATTTGTAATAGTTCTTTTGAAGAAGGTATCTTTCCTGACTCACTCAAGAAGTCAATAATCAAACCACTTTATAAAAAGGGTGATACCTCAAAGATTGAAAATCACTTCTACCAGCATTCTCAAAAATCTTTGAAAAAGCAATGTACAGAAGGGTGTATGCACATCTACAAAAGAATGACCTACTCAGTACAGTTTGGTTTTAGACAAGGCGTTTCAACAGATTCAGCAATGTTTGCTTTTGTAAACAACATACTGGAATCAATGCATAAAAAATTAAATTCTCTAGGTATACTCTGTGATCTTGCTAAGGCTTTTGACTGTGTTGATCATGAGATTCTACTAGGTAAATTAGACCACTATGGAGTTAGTGGTAAGCCAGGACTTTGGTTTAAATCATACATGGAAAATAGAAAGCAAAGATGCGAATACAGGAGATGTTTTAAACTCAGAATGGGGTATAGTTAAATGTGGTGTGCCTCAAGGTTCAATTCTTGGCCCTCTGCTGTTTCTTAATCTATATAAATGATCTCCCACATATACTAGGTGATAATGAACTCATGGTGCTCTTTGCAGATGATACTAGCATATCCTTGAAAGACCCATCAGCACAAAACCTCGAAAACACTGCAAATGATGTTATAAAGAAAATTAACAGGTGGTTTAATGCCAACAAACTAATACTTAATGTAGAAAGACACAGTTACTTCAGTTTGTTACAAAAAGTAAAACAAAGGACAGCTATAATGGGATATCAGAAGGAAAAGCAATCAATGAAAGCAGTTTCACAAATTCCTGGGTATATATATAGATGACAAATTGAACCGAAACAGCATATTCAACAACTTCTTAAAAAACTGAATTCTGCAACATTTTCACTGAGGGTAATATCTAGAATAGCTAATATAGAAACCAGACAGTTAGTATATTTTGCATATTTTCATTCCCTGCTCACTTATGGCATCTCATTCTGGGGAAACTCGTCACAAACACAGAGGGTATTTAAATTGCAAAAGCGCGCTGTAATAACTATTTGTGGAGCAAGCCCACAGACGTCGTGCAGAAATCTATTTAAAAACCTGGGTGTACTAACAATACCAGCACAGTATGTATACTCCGTACTATCATTTGTGGTGGAAAATCCTGAACACTTCAATCTTAATGCTGACATACATAGCCATAATACTAGTAATAAATATAATATTCACAAGGATTACAAATCACTGCCAATTGTACAGAAAGGGTTAACATTTACTGGAGTTTCCTTATTCAATGTTATTAAATGTTATCTACAAAAACCCAACTACTTTAAGTCCAAACTGAAAGAGTTTCTGCTTCAGAACCCATTTTACTCTGTGAAAGAATTTTCTTCTTGGAATTGGTAACTAAGAATGACTGATAAAATAGTATATATCGTGTACTAGCGGCCCGGTACGTGCTTCGCTACGTATAAAGTGAAATATTAAAAAAATTTAATTGGAACATCAAATTCATTTATTCAAACAAAAAAATATTTTATTAATTGCTAGCTATTTTAAAACTTAATCCAAAACATTTGGATAAACAATATTTCCATTTT
Source organism: Vandiemenella viatica (assembly GCA_031002005.1). Lineage (NCBI taxonomy): Eukaryota > Metazoa > Arthropoda > Insecta > Orthoptera > Morabidae > Vandiemenella > Vandiemenella viatica. The sequence continues at coordinate 6,512 of JARYHS010013075.1, read as the reverse complement.
GAGCATGAATAAACAAACGGCTGGGGGTACCGACTCTGGAACAGGCAACATAAAGTTGGCCATGTAAAAAACACGATTCCTCCAAATTCACACAACAAACATGAAGTGTTTGCCCTTGGGCCTTGTTGGTGGACATCGCAAATGATAAACGCACAGGATATTGTAATCGTTTGAACTCAAATGGCATATCAGTTGGAATCATAGGGATACGCGGTATCAAACAAACTTCTCCTTTTGATTTACCAGTTAAGATCGTAGCTTCAATCAAATTTGGCAATAACTTTTTCACTGCCAATCTGGTGCCATTACACAGTTTTGGTGGATTAATATTTCGCAATAATATAATCAAAGATCAAACTTTCAGATTCAAGCAATGCGGTGGCATACCAGCCGGTTCCAATGAATTTAAAAATTCAATTGGATAATTCATTGCCTCATCTTGATTCATAACAATGTCAATTGATTTACATTTCGTGACTACACCTGGCAGTTTCGCTTGAATTTGAAAATTAATGGCATTTATATGAATGTTCTTCGGTGCTAAAATGGCGCGTTCTCTCAACCAATCATGATTTCTGTAATTCTGAAGAATATTCGGAAAAACAAATTCAATCAATTCATCTATCGATTGCGCAATTGTACAAAAATTGTTCAGTACAGCGATCAATCCGTTGGTACTGTCGATTTGTATTTTGCCATCACCAATTTCTAACAATTGTTTTGAAAACTCATGGGCAGCTGGATCATTTTGTAGGTGAATACGCATATTAATGTTCAGTGTCAATTTTTGTACATATCTCCAAAGTACTGATGACTTCAAAACACATTTATTTCATCAGTAGGAGTTGATCGAGGAATGACAGGCAATGTTTGACGAAAATCCCCTGACAGTAATATCAGAGCACCACCAAAAAGCTGTTGATTACCACGTAAATCTTGCATTGTTCGATTAAATGCTTCTAGTGATTTTTTATTCGCCATTGTACACTCATCCCATAAAATAATTGACGTTAATCGCAGAACTTTTGCCATAGCAGAATTTCTCGGAATATTGCAAGTTGGAGTTTCAATCACCTGTACGTTCAGTAGCAATTTTAATGCAGAGTGTGCGGTCCGACCACCTTCTAATAATGTAACAGCAATTCCCGAAGATGCAAGTGCCAATTCAATTTCTGTTCCGATCAAATAGTCGCTAAAATCAATGATATAACGAACGTTTTGCCTGTACCACCAGGTGCATCCAAGAAATATAATCCACCTGCATTATTGGAAACGGCTTGTATGATTGTGTCATATACATGTTTTTGCTGAATATTCAGTTTGGTTACATTCGATTGTACAAATAAATACAAATCATTAAAAATTGAATTCCTGCTCACGTTGCAATTCACGATCAAACAAATCATGCATCCCACGATTTGGTGCGGTCATACCCAATTGTACTAATGCTTTATTTGCAATTCGTTAGACACATATCTTCAATTATTATCAAAGCTTCGTTGTACATTTCCAAGGTAATCAATAAATCAGGACTTCTTGCATGATGACGCACACGAATTAAAATATCTTCTGCCATATAATGTTTATATTTGTTCCATAATTCAAGTGGATTTGATGGCATACATGTTGATAATATAATGGCAAATAGCATTCGTATTTGTTGTGGATGAGCTGAAGTAGATGCATCATGAAGTGTTGAATCCCAATGTGCATCATCCTCCAACAAATGCAAGAGTTGACATGCTTCACGATATGTTTGACACAAATGATCGTTGACTGTTCTCAATTCTTGAAATGATTTTGGGCTATTGATGTTAACTAATAACAATCGCAAATAAAAAACACTCAGCATTGTTTGGATGTACTGTATATATTCTCCCAATTGCATCTGTTTAGATAATGCCTGGATGCCCATCGACTGCTGTTCCTTGTTTACGTCTTTGAATTTTTTTCGAAGACACATTTCATGTGTAATACTGAGGCACTTCAGAATATAACAAATTTATCGCAAATGTATCAGTTTCACATAATTTGAAAAAAAGTGGTCAACGTAGTCGCTGGTGGTTGTGCTGCTCTTTCCAATACATTTGCTTCATTAAAATAAACACGTGGCCACTCTCAAGATGCACAGCCATGTGAACAACCACAGGATGTCTTTCATGCATCGGAAACGACATAATCCTCCAGACAGCTTCATTACTACTAATATAGCGCCTCATTTGATACTGAGTAATTTCATCATTTCTATTATCACCAGCAACACTGAAAACAGCCATATCGCTCCCTTTATTTACATACTTGCAAATATATTTGATGGATTTGACTGAATTACAATACTTCACATTTATATGAGCATTGAATATTTTCGATAATAATGGACAATACGGAACCACCCAACGATTATCAACTTCAACGTCCTGGTTACGCATTCTAATGGTTGACGTTTTGCCATTATCATTACGTGATCGATACAACGGATACAACGGATATCCGTCATTGCCCGTTATTGTGTCTGAAGTCAATTGCCTTGTGTATCGTTTCGAACACTTTCCATCAATCATACATGGCGAATTCATATTTAGTTCACCGCACGGATCATGTATCATGTTTTTAACGACAACGTGAAATAACTCAGGATCAACAGTTTGAGCAGGAATTTCAACTGATATAACATTTTTGATTTGATCCGGAGTTATTTTATGTACCAGCCAAATTAATATATGTGCATGACGATCAGTTGTCGACTGTCCTTCAAATAAATTGTTTTTGATGTCATCCCACTGCGGATTACATGTAAATGTAATGAACGGATCCGGTCGACCGTATTTTCGTACATAAGACATTGCGTCTGGTGCATATTCGTTCATATGCCGTGGGCTACCAATATACGAAGATGGCAATATAGTTAAACGTCCAATGTCATTAACATTAGCATCATTCGCTATCGCATCTTGCAAATGAATATATTCTTCGGATGTTAATTTTGCTTGGTTGAAACGAATAAAATTAAGACGTTCAGTTTCTATTTTGGCATACATATCAACGATGTACTGATGATATAGTTTACCACATCTCAAGATATAATTTTATTCTTGTGGACGAACCATCAATCGATACGAATAAAAATTCATGGCACTAACTTTTTTCTGTACATGTAGACCTGAAAATAAGTGCAAAATGTGACTTGAGAAAATTATACAAATGAAATGTCAAAACACTGAAAATAGGTCAATTATTTACCTGTTCATGGATCAATCATTGGTATATTAATATGGTAGCCATCGTCACCTTTCCAATGCAATATTGGGTATTATAATGCATCGTAACTACGATGAAGTTCCGAAACACGTTGCAATTGCTCATTTCTGCGATGAAGTACAATGTCACGGAATTGAAACTGATCACCAAGAATTACAATTGCAACCTCATCAATTGTCGATGCATTGAATCGCCTTGCATGCTCTCCAAAAGGTGTTCTATCAGCCCTTATTACGATTTTGTGATTATCAGATGGCATACGATCGAGAGCAATTTTGAACAATTGAACTAATGCGTTATGCTGATGGAAAAGCCTTTGTAGCTCACTAATAATTTCTCGTCTTGTATTCGAAACAATTGCACAACGTTGATCCAATTCATGATTTTCATCACCAATAAAATAAATTTGCAAAAATTGATGATCAGCGTCGGGGGATTGGCAATAACGAACCAGCTTGATGATAAATCAGGCCCTGAATCTGTAACATGTATGCAATTTTAGGTAGATGTTGGATCAGAATTTTTAAAACTATCGAATACTTTATGATTCAGATTGATGTAAACATGGGACAATTCTGTTGAAGTATTTACCTTAAACGTCGGCATAAAATTATCTCTAATAATTTTAGTAGCACCAAAAGAAGTCATTTGAAATGCCAAATTGTATTGTTGAATATGACTCAAAAAGTGCTTCGACATTTGAGATGTCCCAAAAATAAATGAATACAATGGTGGAGTTTCTAATGCTGGCAGTCTCACTTTGCCATTAGCACAACACATGCTGGGCGTTTCACCTGGAAAGTTAGCCGCATCACAATGTGGACATATTGCGTCTATCATTCCAATGTATCCGTACATACTATAATCAATCTGACTGTTGTAATTAAAAGCAGCACGCATCATTTCAGCCAAAACAGCACGACGTATTCGTGATTGCCGTGCAAGATTCAGTACAGGTACAGGGTCAACAGATGTATTTCGTGCATTACGTTCACGCTGCGATGCATTAGATTGTGCGCGTTCATCTGCAGTCTGTGATCGTCTTAGTAATGCCACATCATTTGCATTACGCGTTCGCCGACCTATATTTGCTCTTCTGGCTCGTGGCATTTTTCCTTCATATAAAAAAGAATAAATCAATTTAAAAACAAATTGCTACATTAATAGTGGTATATCAGTATTTATACATGCGCATATATGTGTGTATGGAAATATATATGACTGCATATGTCAATGTATATAAAAATGTCATTAAATAATTCATTTTTAAATCAACGTGCTTCCATCTGTTACAAAAGAATAAAACACCCGTATGCACACAATATGTTTTCAGCAGTTCAAAACTTACCGTTTGTGTAAATGCGTTTGACAATTTAATTCAAATAAAGCCTGTAAACGATATGAAACACCGACGGCTTGCTAAAAAACTGAGAAAAGTACACGCACACATATACATAGTACATTTGAACAATTCAAGATTCACCGTTTGTATGAATGCACTCAACAATATTGTCGCGTTGCAACCGGGGCAGGTGTGAATTCGAGGGTTACTTGTCAATGAACACAGCACTTAAACTGAGAACAGGTTTATTGAGAACTCAAACATACACGCAGCACTGACTGCCTCTTGGGCAGAATGCTCTTCTATTTATACACAGATAGAACGTACGAGAGATTACAAGAGTAGTTAACAAATGAAATGTGTAGAAGTTACAAGTGACCTTAGGAAACATGTAGAATCTTCTGGAAATAATAAACAGAATTAAATAATTTTTGTCAGTGGGCGGGATTGAACCGGCGACCTTCGTACCACAATTCGTGACGCTACCCGCTGCGCCATGCTGGCAGACGGTACACTGGCGTTCATGCGGCATTGCTCCCTCTCCTGAGGAAAACAGCGTCCCGCTGTTAGATTTCTTTTGGGGCACGCTGAAGTGTCCTGGATCTTGATCTTGTCGTGGGTCCTCTGTATGGCAGTTCTGGAGGGCCCCTCCCGGTTGTACTATTATCTTCCTGTCCGACTTCCTCAGTATCCAAACCGTCCTCAGAGTCCTTGAACAAGAAGCTGGTTGTGCCTAGCTGCTCGTCAGGATTGTAGTAAGGCTTCATGCGGAGGACGTGAACAATGTCCCTTCGTTTTCGTCGTTTCGAAGACGGCTCATAATCCTCGACTTCGTATGTGACGTCTGACCGGCGGCGTATGACACGATACGGACCAAAGTACCGCTTCAGTAACTTTTCTGATAGCCCAACCTTCCGGACAGGGGTAAAAATCCATACGAGATCTCCTGGGTTGTACGCAACAGGTCGGTGCTTGCCGTCATACCGCTGACGGTCCTTCTCCTGGGTGGCCAGTGTTCGTATGCGAGCCAGCTGTCTTGCTTCTTCGACCCTGGTAATGAGCTGTTTTTATAGTCATCCTGAGTGTCGTCCGGCTGGAATGGGAACAGCGTATCCATTGTGGTCTCAGCTTCACGGCCATGGAGCAGAAAAAACGGAGTGAAGCCTGTCGTATCTTGCCTTGCTGTATTATAAGCAAATGTGACCACTGGCAGTATTGTATCCCAATCCTTCTGCTCAACATCCACATACATCGACAGCATATCGGCTAATGTCTTGTTGAAGCGTTCTGTGAGACCGTTTGTCTGAGGGTGGTATGCAGTTGTCATCCTGTGGACAACGTCGCATCTTGACATGACCTCTGATACTAGTCTTGACTGGAATACCTTTCCACGATCGGATATCATCACACGTGGTGCTCCATGCTTCAAAAAATGTCTTCTACTAGAAATTTTGCAACCTCTGGAGCTTCTGCAGTCGGCACAGGTTTGGTGACAGCGTAGCGCGTGAGGTAGTCGGTGCAGACTATTATCCATCGGTTACCGGCTGTCGACTTCGGGAACCTCCCTAAAAGGTCGATCCCAATTCGGTGGAATGGAACTGCTGCAGGCGGAATTGGTACTAGATGACCTGGAGGTAATTGCGGCACATGTTTCCGTCGCTGGCACTCTTACAGTGACTCACATAATGCTTGACAGATCGGTAGAGACCCTTCCAGTAATACCTGCGTCGGATTCGGTCCAGGGTCTTCACAAATCCAGATGACCGGATATTGGAGCGTCGTGGAAATACTTGAGAATAGCTGGCTGGAGATGAGCTGGAACGACCAGAAGCCACTTGGGGCCTAGTGGATCGTAGTTGTTCTTATACAATGTCCCATCTATCATTGAAACTCTCCTTTGGCCGGTTCTCCT
>JARYHS010013074.1:0-17603 GCA_031002005.1 Vandiemenella viatica | reverse complement strand
CTCGCTGCTCAGGGGGGCCCCAACCACTGCTCAGGGGCCCCTAAAGAACAATTCAAGGGCCCCCATCCTCAGTTCAGGGGGCCCCTACCAGCAAACAAAGCAAAAAAAGGTCGCCCATCTGGCCTGAGGGCTCGAAATAAATTTTTTTCACCGGGGCCCTTGTTGACCTAGCTACGCCACTGTTCTTGACTCGTGAATTCTGACCAATTCAGTTTTGTTTTTTCCTCCAATGTGTAATACGAGTACAGATCTATGATTTATTATCTTAATTTCTTTTCAGCTATAACGTCTAGTAAATTTCCGATACAATCTAAAAATTACCAGATTTTCCTCAAAATGTGACCATATGACCATAAATATTATCGTAGCATGACCAAAACTAGGAAAAAGGCCTGAATATGCATTTACATCTATGATATCAGGAACGTTGAATCCGTGTTTAATTCAGCATTTCAGCTCAAAAAGATGGCAGGAAAAAAATATGTCTTCTCATAAATATCCGAAGGCTAGTCATGAGGAATGTAAAGTACCAAATATTTTTTAATTATTTTTTACGAATTATATATGATAATTCATAACTCTCTGGGATTTCGGACACTTATTGTGCAGTGGTTGCGACAGGTAAAGCAAAAGTGGTCACATATATAGACGCGGAAACTAGTTTAGAATATGGGAGCGTCCATAAACCACGTGGCTCCATTTTGGCCTCCTGTGAAACCCCCTACCCTCCCCACCCCCCTGCGTAGCCCGACGTGGCTCTCGCCTTAAACACCCCCCCCCTTCCCAAAGTAGTACGTAGCTTTATTCCCTTCTGGTCCAGAAGACATTTTTTTTTTTAAATTAATTTAATTTAATTGCAATGGAGCACAGGCTCCGGTGGCAATTTCCCTACATCCCCATCTTCCCCCTATCCTGCACCCACCTACATTTACCATCTATAAATTTTATCTTTAAATTCTTTCAAAGTTTTCGGTAAATTATTCATCATTTCTCTTGGTAATTCATTCCAATCCCTGACACCCTTACCTAAATAAGAGAATCTTCCTACACCCTTGTACCTGAAATCGAGTGCCAGCTTGTGGTCATGGTCATCTTGTGCTGTTTCCTCTTGTCAGATTATGGTAAATTACATACGGAGATCATTAAATGAATGAAATAAATATTCACATGCTGTTGTGTGTTCTGTAGCTTATTTTAACTGTTAAAAATGATATGAGTGGAAAGCTACGTGGCCTGCCTCGGAAACCCCCCCCCCCATTCCGTAGCCAATCCCTCCCCTTCCCCTCTCCCTCCCCTAGACCAAGCCACAATTTGACTTGTTGACTGATTTAGCCACTAGAGTGCTGACAAAGCAACACGGCGAGCAGAAATATTTCTGAGTCCTAGAATTTCCTAAATTTGTTTGAACTGTGGCAGAAATTTAATAGAAATTATAAATTCGGGAGGACGCGGGTTCGAATCCCCGTCCGTACATCCAGATTTGGATTTTCCATGGTTTCCTCAAATCACTCCAGGTGAATGCCGGGATGCTTCCTTCAAAAGGCCACAGTCGAATTGCTTCAGGTTACTTGCCCCATGTCATTTCCCATATATATATATATATATATATATATATATATATATATATATATATATATATATACACAGGATTGTTTGGGTATATGCTTCACCTGGGAGGAATGAAAATAGTAAAAAAAGAAACTACACAATAGATGTACGTAATTCCGCAGAGTTTTATGAATCACCCTATACATGTCATATATCGCTACATATTATTTTTTGAAAGTGATTTCTCGTGACATACCATATCTCTCCCATCATACATAACAACATCGATAATAGGTTACATTTGGAACACTCATTTTTCACCCCTGATATAATTTGCGATTGCTCATTCTACAGTTCGCATTCGGGAGGACGCGGGTTCGAATCCCCGTCCGGGCATCCAGATTTGGGTTTTCCGTGGTTTCCCAAATCACTCCAGGCGAATGCCGGGATGCTTCCTTCTAAACGCCATGGCCGAATTCCTTCTAGTTTCTTGTCTCAAGTAGTTAACTCTAATAATCTCGACGTCGACGAATACTAAAGCAATGAACAAAACAAAAACAAAAAAAACAGTTTATAAATTGCAATTAGAACGGATTATACAATTTTTTTAAGTAGATTTCGTTCATATGAACTAATCTCAAATCGAATTTCTCTTTTCCGTAAAATCGAATACTGGACTCAGGTGTAGCGGTGATGTCAGATGGATACGTTGTCTGTGTTTGTCAGGATGGGCGTTAGCCAGTATTACTTACTTGGGGCGAGACTGCTGCGGCTCCCGTCCTTGGTACTTCCGTCTCGGCTTGGGCTATCTTACTTAGGCTATGTACCTGAACCTGGATCTTACTGACTTGCACTAATGAAAGACACTAAGTGCGTACATAGATTTATTCTTTCACTGCGGGCTGTTACATTTGTCCATTGGCCACGAGCAGGACTCCAAGCACTTGGTAATATGAAAGATTGATGGACTTACATTGGTATGGCAGATCAGCTGACTAGCGGGCAGAGCTGGCCTTCGTTCCCAACTCGATGTTTAGCGCAGCATAGTGGCTGCCTAGTCACTCGAACTTGGCTTGACCGACTTCCCCGACTTCTCCGAGCCTCGGTGAGCTCGCGCTTATATTTCGTCAGTTGCGTACTCTGTCCTCGTTCTAAGGGCAATCAACTGCCAGCTAGCGTATCTCGAAGCTTCTACACGAGCCCAGTTTCCATAACTATTGCTTGCCGACCTGGATTTATTGCTGAGCTGTCTTGCGACATCCCACGCCAGGCGCTTACGGCCAGTGAGTGCCGCCGCTCATACATTATCATTATAAATATTTCCACATCTCCCAAAATATACTATAATTATTAAAACGGTCCATTACAATCTCTCCCTCCTTAATCGAAGACCAGCTTTGTCCCCAAAGCTTACTACTCCCCTCCATTGTTGAGGTTACTCACTAACTAGTACTAGTATACATGTTACGTGCTTGGATTCTTGCTTCGGGCTTACAAAGTTATAGCAACATTCTTTCATAATCCTAATGCTTTATGGTGTGGCGTCCAATCCTGTATAACAACAAAGTCAATTCTTGTTAAAAATCATAAGTATAAAAGTCAAGGCAATAAAAGAGAAAAATAATCATTTGACAAAACCAATAGAACATCAATGACAAAATTACAGTTCCGATTTAGTTGTGCAGTTTTCAGCACTATCCTTGCTAGAATATGGTAAATTCATTACAATTTGTGCTGCAGTTGGTATGGGTCTTTCAATATCAAATCTGGCTAATTTTTTATTACATCGTTTGTAAATTAACAGTATTAAAATTGCTATAATAGATAATGATACAATAGTTGTTAGAATCATAGTGGTTACCATGGTTTTGTGCCTTGATTGTAATTAAACTTGAGTTTCTATGGCTGCTATTGATTGAATCCCTTGGTTGTTGCAAATGTTTTGCTAATTCTGTGCTCAAGATTGCGGGATTTGTTTGATTTAATTTCACTAATTTCGGACTATGGTATATTTCTTCACTGAAAGTAGGTAACACATATTCTGGATATGACAGATTGGCATAAATAAGAGTTTTATGCAACACTGGAATGAAGAAATTTTCTCCTACAAATTGACAGTGAGATGACTGCTGAATGATTCCTGAATTCATAAGTTTCACTCGATTAACGGTTTGATTGAAATCTTCCTTCCAACAAGTGACAATAATTTCGTAAGGTTTGGGCATATAAAAGATCCAGGCTTAGGTAAGGTTTAGAAAAGATGCATCAATAGGTTAAATCTAGTATCTAGCTGCCGACTGTACTCCCATAATTCTCTGAAATTTATCTGAGCCACAATGGACCAAACTAATGGCGAATGAATAACATTATCTTGCTTGACAAACATTATACCACTCTTAAGGGGTGTGACTTGATAACATTGTATTGGGACCCTGCCCAGTGAAAGAATTAGTACCACTATTAAACCCTTAAAACGCAACATTATTCTTCTAATAACACCCTTGGAGAAATTATCTACTAAAGGTTACACACCAATTGTTACTATACGATACTACAAATTCCCTAATAGATAAAGTTCTTACTACCTAAAAATATTTTACACCAAAGTCTTAAATCTAAAAGGTCTGTAAATAATGTTTTGATACTTAGAGATTACAACGATGTGCTGGTCACTGCTACGCAAGCATTGTCAGCGCAGCCCCTCGCTGTGTCGACATACGTCACGCCGCGTAGTCAGCAACACACTTCGCCGCTCGACCTACGGAACATTATACCACAGCGAAATTCTGCACATCGGTGTTTACATGACACAACAGCTGTGTCGGACAACAATAAACACACAACTTGCTATTGTATACACAGCACTTGACACAGTTTTTTAACTTGCACTTAGGTTCACTCAAAAAAAAATGATTCTCTTGACTAGAATTCAACACAGATTCGTTGAGTCGAAACCAACCCAGTTTATAAGGTTTCATTAAAATTTTAATTCACAATTCTGGTCTAACTTTAAATTGCTTTACTTATTGACACTAAAATTCTTATCTTTGCAATTACTGTTCCACTTCCTCCTTGGCAGCACCTTTGCAGGGTTAAAACAATCATTATTTTCAGCTTATTTCCCAGGTAACTACTCCTTATTTATTAAGTTATCTGAATGATTCTGTTGCAGTGATGTGTCCCTTTCCCCTTTCTTTTGGTGGTATTACGTGTTTCCCTTTTACTCACTTGTTTGTTTCCCTCAAATAACATGTGATTACATTGTAATTGGATTTGCCCTTCGCGCGAGATTAAAAGCGTTATCTTATTTGCTTTTGTTAAGGAACTCCCATTTGAACTGTTTTATCGATTCTCCTTTTAAAGATCCTTATCCATATTTCATACTTAAAGGATTAATTACAGATTATCCCATAATTTACCATCATCATACGTGAATGAGTTACCAACTACTACCCAAATAGTGATACACTGACATTAGAACCATACTGAGTGAAATTAACTCGAGGATAATTTTCTAGAAATAAACATGTGTTTAGGATTGTGAACAAGTAACAGAGACCTAGAATGCTGGTTTGGTCTTCCAAAATTCAAATTGACCTACTATGTCATTTAAAGAGATCATTTATCACTCCACCTGCCCTATTACTTTAATACTACCCCGGGTTTATTTTACGTTCCTTGAGACAACCTGCACTCAGGACCCGTCGCTTCATAGGCACGCCGTATTCTCTTTTTGACCGTCCTATTAACCAACAATACTCTCGTACCTGCAGCGTAAAGTATGAAAAACACGTCTTCACATGACATCGTATGCCTAATTTTCCATATGCCAAAGAAATCAATGAAAATTTATTTTCTAATTAACAAGGATTTAATACAATGCAGACTTACGCAAAAGGATGTAATTATAGAAGAAATTACGTTTAAAGAGAAAGAAAGACAAACAAAATGGTATGGCAGAGATGCAAAACATTTTACATTACTTCTACGTTCATCGTACCAAATGTTATACTTTTTCTTAGTAATTTAGCTTGCTCGGACTTAGAATATTATCCTTTAGTGACTTAGTAGTTAATTCCATGTTATTGTGGCTTAGCATTCGTTAGACTTAACTTTTACGCTTCATTATACTCCTCGTGGCTTTACTGTTTATAACTCTTGTGGCTGGTTCTAAACTTTATTTCTTCCCTGGTGCTCATTACAATATTAACACCACATTAATTCCCACAAAAAATAATCCCAAAAGGTGAGTTACTTTGATCGCTCCTATCCACCCCTGGGTATCATATTTCTGATCACACCAACAAAAATCTTTTTACTCCCTGCTGCATTCCCTTACAGCCTTAAGGGTATCACAAATCATTCCCTGCTACAGCCTTACGGGTTACCACACATTCCCTGCTGAGCCTTACGGGTATCACATTATCATTAATTCCACAATTCCACATTTAATCACTTCATCCACATGCATGTCTTTTCTTCAACACTTTTATGACCATATTTATTCAATTGCTACATTTACATCTCAATATTCGCGAATTACTACCGATAGAAGACTACTGACTCACATCGCCTGAACGATGAAGCACATGTCTCCGTAACATTACTGCATTATTTTCATCTTTCATAAAACTTCCTAGGGCTATTAGACAATCACGCAACTCCGATTCTTACATCAATCACATCACACTATTCCCCTGTGAACGAGCTTGACCTTGGACGGGTCGTATAGCAGAACACACATTCCCGACTCCTCATACTGGCGTATTTGTTAGGCGGTTTGGATCCGTATTACAGTAACTATTTTAGGTGCGCATTTCCAAAACAATCACCTGAATCCTCGTATGGCCCTTAAAACGATCACAAAGGATACACTCGCGTGATTTGCACTAAGCAACCGTTAAATACTCCAAGTACGGATACTCAATCCATCGAAAATTTACGCTACGGTCCGCCCTTCGATAATTATTGCCACATTCTTCGAAATTCTGCCACGTTTATACAATATTCCGCCACAATGCTTTACATAGGATATTATGCCACTACAATGAATTTCACAGACTTTACCCTTTCAAGTTTCTTTTACATTTAATTGCAATCATTACTTTACTGTATAAAATCTCCAATTTTAGTCCTACCACAATTCTTAAACCAAAACTATGCACAAGTATGACTAAACTTTAATAAAGAGTCCGTAAAACACTTAAATTACTCCGCGCGTATTTTTATTGCACCCGAGGGACTGGTAGACATCTCTTACTTTATTTAACACAAAAATAACATTACTACACATCAATACAGAATTTTGCATGAAATATTTAATTTAATTTTTATTTTACATCCAATTTTATCTAGTAAGCGAATTTCGATTCTTAGCAGCACTTAAATTTCTCTCTTATTCTACATCACTTATAATACAATTCCCATTAAGCCATTCCGTTTCCCTTTCGAATTTAAAAAGTGCGCATCTATTTCCCGTTTCAACTTTACAGTGCGCTTGTCAGGGTTGCCAACGTAAGCAACAGAGATTTTACACATTGTATACTTCTATTCGCCCATAAGCTTCAAGGTTTTGTGCAACACTAGTCGCATGCTAAACATCTTATAACATAGAATTTCATATTACATTTCAACCCCATTTTATACTATTTTAGCAGATGTACACGACAATCCAAATAGCCGACATTCAAGGATTCTTAATTTAATATCTGAAAACATGCTAAAACGTTAATCGATCACGAAAATCCCAAATGTTTTCTCCATGATTTCCCGAAAAAGTGATGCCACGGGACAAAAGTGTACTAACTAGCTGCAAATTTTTGGTATAAATTTTACACAGCTTCCTGTCCATACTACTCTGAGACATACTGGGTTAGCTTCCACTCACCGAGTCTATCACCACCGTCGTCCAAAGCTGCCATCACTCGTCGTCGACCGCCGCCACAGGTCCGCCGCGCCGCGCTCGAACTGCTGGCCGGTGACCCTCCCGTCGTCTCGCGTCAGCAAGGCTCCGCTCCTCAGCTGCGTCACCGCTCCCATTTTCTGGAACAGCTGACTACTGCGTAACGTATTTGCACCAACCTCCTTCTTCACCCGACCCGCTAGCACAGCCGTTTTACTTTCTTTAACCAATGCCATCATTTTAAATGCCAGATTAAAAATTAAGTTCTTCTCTTCACAGTTTACTGCATACAATTTAAGTGATCTTCTGTAGCCAAAGAAATTACCTTCGCCACCAAGAAGTTTTAAGTTACTTAACTTTCCGTCTTCTTCCTTTCCTGGCTCTAAATTTTTCTGACACCCGGTTGCGGTGTCTTTTTACCCGTTTTCATCTCTTCCTGGCTCCAATTTTTTCTGGCACCAATTGTAAAAGTGATGTCAGCTGGATTCGATCATCTCCACTCTGATCACCAATTGTAGCGGGCTCTTAGTATATAGTTATGCCGGTCCGTTACTTATTCGTCAGGATGGATAAGTCGTATGTGGTCACTGTGGGCGTTAGCCAGTATTACTTACTTGGGGCGAGACTGCTGCGGCTCCCGTCCTTGGTACTTCCGTCTCGGCTTGGGCTATCTTACTTAGGCTATGTACCTGAACCTGGATCTTACTGACTTGCACTAATGAAAGACACTAAGTGCGTACATAGATTTATTCTTTCACTGCGGGCTGTTACATTTGTCCATTGGCCACGAGCAGGACTCCAAGCACTTGGTAATATGAAAGATTGATGGACTTACATTGGTTATGGCAGATCAGCTGACTAGCGGGCAGAGCTGGCCTTCGTTCCCAACTCGATGTTTAGCGCAGCATAGTGGCTGCCTAGTCACTCGAACTTGGCTTGACCGACTTCCCCCGACTTCTCTCGAGCCTCGGTGAGCTCGCGCTTATATTTCGTCAGTTGCGTACTCTGTCCTCGTTCTAAGGGCAATCAACTGCCAGCTAGCGTATCTCGAAGCTTCTACACGAGCCCAGTTTCCATAACTATTGCTTGCCGACCTGGATTTATTGCTGAGCTGTCTTGCGAACATCCCACGCCAGGCGCTTACGGCCAGTGAGTGCCGCCGCTCATACATTATCATTATAAATATTTCCACATCTCCCAAAATATACTATAATTATTAAAACGGTCCATTACACAGGAATTATATACAGTTTGCATTTCATACACAGCGCACGAACCAGTGGGGAGAACGGGATATACAGGGTGTTCAGAAATAAAACGATAATCCAGCAACTGCAGATAGTTCACACCATTTCATACTACTTGACAAAATTTTATTTTGAGAAAAGTCACCAGTTTCGAGACATTGATTGTTTTTTTTTTTTCGAAACATGTGACTTTGTTTAGTTTATTCCATGCCATTTCTCCAAATTAAGACTTTTTGAACCTGTTTTTTTTTTGTTAATTTACTCAAAGATATTTGAGTCATCTAAAACAGTGTCCCTTTTTTCTTAAACATTAAAAAAACCTTATTAAAAATGTTAAATGGTATAATTATTTTATAAATTAAAAAATACTTGGATGGTAACTTAAATTCCATATTTTATTTTAATAAAGTCCAAAAATACCAATCATGGTGCTTTAGAACTACCATTAAGACATTAAAAAGAATGTTAAAGAATTATACCATTTTAAAATTGGCAAACCGAGCGTGGTGGTGTAACGGATAGCGTTCTGGCCTCGCATTCGGGAGGACGGCGGTTCGAATCCCCGTCCGGGCATCCAGATTTGGGTTTTCCATGGTTTCCCCAAATCACTCCAGGTTAATGCCGGGATGCTTCCTTCAAAAGGCCATGGCCGAATTCCTTCCCATTCCTTGCTCCCATCCTTTCCCGTCTCTAAAGTCCTAATTAGTTATAGCAGACGTTAAGCAGTTAAAAAAAAAATTGGCAATAACGAACAATTTTATAATGTACTTGGCACTATCCGCTTAGTGCATTTTTTTTTTACAACACAGGCTGTCAAAGAGCATAAGATTTTTAAAAGGTTTTTCTAACGTTTTAAGAAAAAAGAATTTTAAATGACTCAAATGTCATTGAGTAAATTAAAAAAAAAACAAAAAAAAAACGGAGTTCAAAAAGTCTTAGTTTGTAGAAATGGCTTGGAATAAATTGAACAAAGTCACATGTTTCGAAAAAATATTTTAAAAAAAATCAATATCTCGAAAATGGTGAGACTTTTACTAAAATAATTTTTATTTTTTTTTAATGGCATTCGGCAACGGAGGCCATACAGCCAGCTCAATGTGTATTTTTTCCAATGTATGGACGCCGCAGGACGGACAAGACATTCACACAGACATACAACACTTAACATCCATGCCCGCGGCCGGATTCGAACCGGCGGCCTTCGGCACGTGGAGCTAGCACTCTAGCCCCTACGCCACCGAGGCCGGCTTAAAATAAAATTATGTTATAGAGTAGGAATTGTTGTGACCTACCTGTGGTTGCAGGATTATCATTTCATTTCTGGACACCCTGTATATGTATAGGAACCAGAAATCGCATTGAAAACTACGCAGAAATTATATTAAGTCATGATGTAACAAACAGTACGTGACTACGGATTCACTGTCTAAACGACTGAGGTGGTAAACTGATTTGTAAGTGCTGGAAATAGTGCTGGTATTTCGCAGTGTAGCGGTGTTATATGCCGCCACTTCCAGCGGCGGGGTGCGAACCGGGGACGGCCCACTGGGGAGACCCCCCGACGTTAAATCAATATCGCGACCAGCCCCACTGAGAAATCATCAGCACGCCTTGCACTGGTCCGAACATCTCTACTCCGTAGCCAGAGGCACTGGGTCCCACTGGGAGGCCCTTCACACTCGACACAAATTATTAAACTCTTCAGAGGGTCAAATACAGCTCAAAGTTGCATATCAGCCAGATTAAAGCACAAGATAATGAACCTTTACCCTAAAAACTCTTTTTCATCCACAAAAACTCATTTTTTGTCCAAAAATTATTTTCGTCCCCAATAACTCATTTCACGTCTCCCTAAAACACATTTTCGTTTCCAAAACTAATTTTCATCTGCAAATAAACTTACTCATTTTTCGTCCTCAAATACTCATTTTGCGTCCCCAAATCTTATTTTCGTCCCCAATAACTGATTTTATGTCCGCCAAAACCCATTTTCGTCCGAAAATAGTCATTTTTTTGTCCCTCAAAACTCATTTTAATCCACAAAACGTATTTTAGTCCCCATTTTATATACCCACCAAAACCAATTATCATCCCCAAAATTAATTTTCGTGCCTAAATTTTCATTTTTCGTCCCTAAAACTTATTTAAGTCCCCAAAAATAATGTTCATCACCAAAAACTCATTATTAGTTACCAAAACACATTTTCGTTTCCGAAGCCCATTTTTCGAACAAAAAAACTTACTTTTTGTTTCCACAAAACTGATTTTTCGTCTTCAAAACACATTTTCAACTGGAAAACTCATTTTCATCACTTAAAACTGATTTTCCGTCTCTAGAAGCTCGATTTTTGTAACTTTGTTTAAATAGACCTGAAGAAATGCAATATTGATCAAACTCAAGAAATATTTTTAATTTAATTTTATTGCGGTGGAACGCAGGCACCGGTGGCAATTTACCTACACAAAATTTTTCTGCCTTTCTTGTACCCGACTACTTTGGCACTCTACGAATATCAATTTTAAATTCTTTTGGCATTTATGCTAAGTTATTCATTGTTTCTCTTGGTAATTTACTCCAGTTCCTGACCTCCTTATGTACGAACGGGAATTTTCCCGCTCGCTTGTGCCTGAAATCGAGTGCCAGCTTGTGGTCATGGTCATCTCTTCCCTTCTCCTAATTCTTCTGCCAATATCCATCCAGGCCTCATCGCCAATATACCCCTTATACACTCCCAGCACTCTCTTCACCCTCCAATGACTCCCAACCCAGCTCCTTTATCATATCAGTTACTGATTGTGTTCTACCGTTATTTGCACAGTCAAATCTAGCAGCCCTCACCACCATACTCAACCAAAGTTTTGTATTATTTTAGTACTTCCCCTCATCATTCTCGCCAATAAATCTAAGATACTGAAACGTTTCCCTAGTACTGTCTTTGAGGGTGTGGTGAAGTATTAACTATTGGTTTGAAATATCAGTGACTATATATACTATATGCCACATCATACATTATTGAAATTTCTGCAAATAGCTTTTACTAGATTTTTTTTTTTTTTTTTTTTTTTTTTTTTTTTTTTTTTTTTTTTTTTTTTTTTTTTTTGCCATCAGTCATTCGACTGGTTTGATGCAATCCTCCATCCCTTCCTATCCTGTGCTTTTCTCTTCATTTCTACATACCCCTTACAACCCACGTCCTCAATTATCTGCTTCATATATTCTAATCACTGTCTTCCTCTACAGTTCTGTTCCCTCCACTAACAAATTAACCAAATGTGACCCACCATCCTGTCAGACTCTTCCACAAACTTCTTTCCTCGCCCATCATTTGCAAAACTCGTACATTTTTTTTTTTTACCGAGCGTGGTGGTGTAACGGCTAGCGTTCTGGCCTCGCATTCGGGAGGACGGCGGTTCGAATCCCCGTCCGGGCATCCAGATTTGGGTTTTCCATGGTTTCCCCAAATCACTCCATGTAAACGCCGGGATATTTCCTTCAAAAGGCCATGGCCGAATTCCTTCACATTCCTTACCCCCCCCCCCCATCCTTTCCCGTCTCTAAAGACATCGCTGTTGAGAGACGTAAAGAAGTTAAAAAAAAAAAAAACAGGATGAGGATATTGAGCAGTTTTTGAATGGTATTAACAAAATACTGAAGGAAGAATTTGGACTGAATATAATCCAAAGCAGGTCAAAAGTGATGAAATGTAGCCAAATGATACCAATAATAGCGGATTAAATATAAAAACGGGTCGGATGCAACAGGAGAAGTAAGTGAATTCTGTTACTTGGGAAGTAAAATTACAACTGTAAGCGAATTTGAGTCTACGTGCGGCATGTCTAATGTTCGTAATGCGTCGTCGCTTGTCGGTTAGTTCAAATGCGCAGGCCACGAGCAACACAACGCTATGACTACAAGTCATAGGCTATGTAATAGTCTTTAATAAAATTCGTTGAGCCTGGGGACTGCGCTCACCTCAATAGTTCGGTAAAATTCGGCGAATCTCGACAGTGGCCGAAGTGTTAGTTAGACTGCCTGCCACCATAGCGCTGCATGGCTAGCAGCAAAATTCAAATTAATAACTGTAATGACTTTATTTGTGCTTATACTGTGAAAAGGAAGTGTAAGTTTCAAATGAATAATTGAATTTGATTTTTCTTGCACTTATAGTGTTAAAGAAAGTGTAATTGCGATGCCAGCTAAAAGGCAATAGTCTGTTGTGTCAGTAACCAGTGGCGTAGCTAGGTCAACAAGGGCCCCGGTGCAAAAAATTTATTTTGGGCCCTCAGGCCAGACGGGCGACCTTTTTGTTGCTTCGTGTGCTGGTAGGGGGCCCCGTGAGCTGAGGATGGGGGCCCTTGAGTTGTCCTTAGGGGCCCCCTGAGCAGTGGTTGAGGGCCCCCTGAGCAGTGGTTGAGGGCCCCTGAGCAGCGAGGGCCCTTAGTGGGGGTCTTCCTGTGTTTCAGGGGCCCCTTGAGAGGACGGTAGAGTTAAAAAAAAAAGGTCGCCAGTTTGCCAAGAGGGCTCGTGGGCCCTCTAAGCTGCGCTTGGGGGTCTCCAGAGATTCGTTTTGGGGCCCCTTGAGGTATGCTTGGGGGCCCCCTGAGCGTAGGGGCCCCCTGAGCGTAGGGGCCCCTGAGCGTAGGGGCCCCCTGAGCGTAGGGGCCCCGGTGCACTACACCGCCTAGCCCCATAGTAGCTACGCCCCTGTCAGTAACAGCACAAGCAGGGATAAAAAAAATTAATGCGAGGCAATCATACGTTACAAAGTTACAATCGTAAGTTCGTTAAAAATTTACATGTTGCTGTTTTGTTTATTTACGACAACTAGTAGGTACAGAAATTCATATAAGGAGAAGGGCATTCGATTTTTACACTATGTTCTATGTAGCAGTTATAAGAATTAGGTAAAAACATAACCTAAGAATTTTTTTGGCAGAAGATAAGAAACAATGAAGTTTATTAAAAACTAAGAGAAAGTTTACACGAAAACGTATGTAATCGCGAAATGTATCAGTCAAATAAATAACATTTATATGTTTATGAAATTATATTTTCTGTCTCTTAAAGTAAAATTCATTTATTAAAAAAAACTTATACAAGGGACACCTTTGAACTCGAACGCTCGGAACCGCACGAAAACATGTTTAGAATAACAAGCGATCATAAACAAAACAGTGGTGTGTGTCATTTCCATGCAGAACTCCGCGCTTATCTGCTAGCGCCATTAAAGAACCATGAAAAGACTGCTATTAGTGTGTGATGCAACTTTTCCAAACAAAGATGTTATGATGAAGATATTGCCACTGAAAACAACAAAATATGGCCAATCCCTTGATGTTTACTTCTTTCCGCAATATAAGCTTTATATCAGAAGGATTACTGATTTTGTAAGGCTACAATGTGCCAAACCACAAGTGAAGATACATGATCGTTATTTCATCATGAAACTTCACTCTGTGATTTACAATAATTTTGCCGCACCTACGTATAAGCCTATGTTGCAATATACTTGACGAAAGCCAGGTTATGACATTGACATACCAACATCATCATTTGAAAATGTATTTAGTGTGGGATTTGATATTGGACTGCGAGAAAGCGAAAGTGATTTGGAGGAATGTGATGACGTGGCTTTAGTGAGGTGTGCACATTGTTTTCTTCCACTTAATCTAAATCCCGCATCTGCACTTTGAGGACTGATATAAGCACTATCAGGTGTGTGGTACTGCTGTATATGCGTGTTTTGCGCTATATTAAGTACTTTAAGCAGAGAGTTTTTGGCACTGTTGATCGAAAATGTAATGATACAGTGACGTCATTGAATTACGTACAATTTCCTTCTTAGGCCTCGTATCCACTTGAGCACGCTCAGGCGAATGAGCTGCTCATTGAAGCGAGCGGCTCAAGTGTGGACGCCTGAGCACGCTCGCAACGAACGACAGCGAGCGCGCTCGGGGCGAGCCGATCGCCTGACGGTATTTTGGAATGCTCAAAGGCGAGCCAGTGTTTGTTCGGCGCTCAGTGGTGGACGGGATTTGGCGGTTTTTACAATGAGCGCGAGCACGTGGGACAATGAAACTTGCTTAACTCTAATTGATGCGTATGAATCAAGAGGGTGTTATGGGATAGCTCCAGTATTATAATCGAACTAAAAAATAAGGTGCATGGCGTGAAATCAGCGAGATATTAAACTTTAGTATTGATGATGTAAAGAAAAAAAAAGAAAAAGCCAGCTAGGGTCATTCAGGCGAGAACGATCATAACAGAAGAGAACCTCTATAACGGGAAGTGGTAAGTCTTTTTAATAGTATTTCTCACAGCTGAACGGATTTTGGTGTTACGAAATTCAGATCCTAAGTGCCTAAAATCATATTGATTTTGTGCCAGGCAATATAATTGTTTTACCAATTTTATTAAAAACTTGAAATCAATGCCATAATTTAAAAAAACAACATAAAAATAACCTTTAAATCTATATTTGTAAACACAAATTAAAAATAGGTACCAGCCTTCATATCATTTTGGAGTGACTCAATAGTGCCATCACAGACTACCCGTACTAAACGGATGATGCTTTGTTTATATACTTTGAACATATACTGCAGGCTAGTGTAGGGACTTCCTGAGGATACGAATCTTAAAGTTATTATAAATTTTATCTTCTGGTGGGATCGCCTCACGCATAGGCAGGCGTATCGTGCATTTTAATATGAGGTCCAACTAATGACAGCAAATGTTCGAAATCGATCTCGTAAAGTTTTGAAATAGCTCACTGTCTTCTTCTAAATTAGCGAATTAAATTATTAAGATAATTTCTTCGCAGACGATGACTTTCTCTAATCCATCAACTTGGTACTTTTCTTCTCTGTTTTGACATCGCATGGATAATAATAAATGCCGCAGCTACGCGTGACGACACGTCAATAGCCGAGCGTTTTCTGAGCACTGAAACCAGGCTCGTTCGACCAAAATTTCCTTTTCCTTGAGCACGCTCGAACGAGCGCGCTCAAATGAGTGAGCGGCTCATTCGCCTGAGTGTGCTCAAGTGGATACGAGGCCTTATGGTATTGATACCTTGTTACTTTGTTTCTCTGTATTGAAATATTACTTGAGGTAGACTGCAACGTTTGGCACGGAAATGACACACACCACTGTTTTGTTTATGATGGCTTGTTATTCAAAACATGTTATCGTGCAGTTACGAGCGTTCGAGGTCAAAGGTGTCCCTTGTTAGCCAAATACTCCGATAATCTTACCAGAGTAAGGTACTGATATAATTAAATGTATCATTAAAACAGTCGTTATTGGTTTTTCGTTACAAGCTGTTCCATCATAGATATACCCGTCGATTAGTTGTGTATTCTGTACCTAATTTTAACTGTGACAAATAACGTGAGTGAATAGCTTGACTCCGAACACAGTCACCCCCACCCCCTCCCCTAGACCGAGACACGTAGTTTATGGACGCTCCCTTATTTGCTGTTTTTGTTGAACATTCAGTTGTTATAATTCACCCATCTGGTTTCAGCTTTAAATACATATGATAACAGTGAAAAAATGCTTAATATTTGAATACCAGTCCAGAAAAAATACAGAAAGCGCTAATCCGACCTGATATGTGATAGCTACTACAATTTTCCCACTGAAGATACCCCACTCCAAAAGGGCGAAACGTGTCTGGTGAAAAACATTAATAAAAGAGTTGTTAAGAGACGTTGTTTAATTTAAAACATTTAGGAAAAAGCTGAGAAACTCCGTCAACAAGAAAGTTATTATATACGTCAATCCTAATCCCCGCCTACCGAGCGGGGCGGTGTAACGGTTAGCGTTCTCGCCTCGCATTCGGGAGGACGGCGGTTCGAATCCCCGTCCGGGCATCCAGATTTGGGTTTTCCATGGTTTCCCCAAATCACTCCAGGCAAATGCCGGGATGCTTCCTTCAAAAGGCCATGGCCGAATTCCTTCCCATTCCTTGCCCCCATCCTTGCCCCCCATCCTTTCCCGTCTCTAAAGACCTCGATGTTAAAAAGAGACGTAAAAGCAGTAAAAAAAAAAAAATCCCCGCCTCATAAACTACCACAATCACACAAACAAAAAATAAACTTAAATAAACTGTTCTCGGGCTTCCAGCCGTGTAAAGATGTCACACTTTTAGGACGTTTCCAAGGCGCCTATCTCAGCCCCCCATTTTCAACCAAATGTTAGTGATTAACTGTTTGTTTACCCGCTGCCGCGGAAACGGTAGATGACGTCATCGCACTGTGCGGCAGTGGGTAAACAAACAGTTAATCACTGACATTTGGTTGAAAATGGGGGCTGAGATAGGCGCCTTGGAAACGTCCTAAAAGTGTGACATCTTTACACGGCTGGAAGCCCGAGAACAGTTTATTTATTCAGAATTGTTTCACATGGAAAGAGGAGTCAGACTAGGAAGTGTATTGTCACCTGTCTCGTTCAGTATTAGATGTAGTAACTGCAGAAGTCCTGGGATACAGAGCTGAAGGTGATGGCAATTCATTACTTGGCAGTCGCTTCACTGAGCAAAATTGTTATTAAATATATCTCATAACGTCCATTTCGTAGTAACAGATCTGGCCACTGTTAATTTGGCTACGAAGGTTGGAAGCGTGACGTAAGCGTTATGGACACGGCGACGCAGTGACCAAACTCAGCCCTTTATTAGTATTGATAATAAACCAGATTCGTTTATCAAATTTAATTAGCGGGCACGTGTGGATATTCCGCAATTCAGAGAAAGATGGCCTCGCATTCGCTAGGGCACGGGTTCGAATCCCCGTCCGGGCATCCAGATCTGGGTTTCCCGTGGTTTCCCAAATTACTCCAGGCGAATGCCGGGATGCTTCCATCAAAAAGACCATGGCCAAATTCCTCCCAGTTCCTTGTC
>JARYHS010013071.1:0-11075 GCA_031002005.1 Vandiemenella viatica | reverse complement strand
GCTTAAATTTTCTTTCTTTCTGGTATTCCTAAACTACATGTTTCGCTGCCACAAAGTGCTGTGATCCACACATAGAGTTTTAAAAAGTTCTTTATAATTCCTAGGTCAATGTTGAAAATAAAAGATTTATCTTTTTCATGAAGCTGTTTTTGCTAGTGCTATTCTGCTTTTAACATCATTCTGCTTCGGCCATCGGTTGTAATTTTCTTCCCAAGCAGAATTCACTTACTTCTCCTATTGCATCGATCCTATTTTTATATTTAATCTGCTAGTATTGGTACTTCTGCTACATTTCATCACTTTTACTTTTGTCTTGCTTTGATTTATATTCAGTCCAAAATCTTCCTTCAGTATTTTGTTCATGCCATTCATAACTTCTCAATATCCTCAGCCCTCTCTGCTAACAAGACAATGTCGTCAGCAAATCGTAGCATACTGATTTTTTCTCCCTGAAAACTTATGCCACATGGAAATTTTTCTTTGACTTTCTTCATTGCTTCTTCTACATACAAGTTGAATATTAACGGGGATAGACTACAACCTTGTCTCACACCCTTTTTAACTGATGCATGTCTCTCGTGATTCTCTATTCTTATACATTTTATATAGAGTATTCTTCTATCTCGATACTTTAGACCTGACTTCTTTAAAATTTTGAACATCTTGTCCCACCTAACATTATCAAAAGCTTTTTCTAAATCAACAAATGCCATAAAAGTATCTTTGTTTTTCTTGATCCGCCCTTCAAGTATTAATCTTAAAGACAGAATTGCTTCCCTTGTACCGCGATTTTTCCTAAACCCAAACTGATCTTCACCTACTACTACTACTTTATCCTTCTGTATATTATTCTGGTCAGTAATTTTGAAGCATGTGATGTTAGACTAATGGTGCGATAATTCTCACATTTGTCGGCTTGTGCTTTCTTTGGAAGTGTGAAGATGATATTTTTATTAAAATCAGTTGGAATTTCTCCTTTCATAACTTTTTGATATCAGCTTGAATAATCTTTCGATTCCTTCCTCTCCTAGGATTTAAGAAGTTCTGCAGGGATCTCATCAATTCCAACTGCCTTATTTGCTTTCAAGTCATTCAGAGCTTTATTAAATTCTGTCCTCAAAACAGGATCTCCTAAGTCATCAATGTCGACATCGCCTTCCTTTTCCAATACAATTGTTCAAGTCGTCCCCATCATACAGTT
The DNA here is from genome assembly GCA_031002005.1 of Vandiemenella viatica. Taxonomy (NCBI): domain Eukaryota; kingdom Metazoa; phylum Arthropoda; class Insecta; order Orthoptera; family Morabidae; genus Vandiemenella; species Vandiemenella viatica. The sequence continues at coordinate 9,874 of JARYHS010013071.1, read as the reverse complement.
TCTCAATGTATTCCTTCCATCGGTTAGCTCTATCTTCTGAGCTTAAAAGAGGTTTCCCATCGGCAGTTTAATGTTCATACCTCTTTTCTTCATTTCTCCAAAATTCTGTTTGATCTTTCTATATGCAACATCTACTTTTCCTGACCATTTCCTTTTCTACTTCTTCACACTTTTCTTGTAGCCATTTTTCTTTTGCTATTTTGCATTTCCTATTTATTTGATTTCTAAATTGCCTGTACTGCTCCTTCCTGCTTCATCCTGAGCATTTTTGTACCTTCTCCTCTGATCCATCAGCCAAAATTTCTTCTGTGATCCAAGGTTTTCGGGCAGCTTGTTCCCTAAAGCCTAATGTTTCTTTGCCAGCTTTCATTATTTCGGTCTTTAATGCATTCCATTCGTCCTCGGTTGAGCTCCTTTCACAGTTACTTCTTAGACCTAAGTCTACCATTTCTGCAAATTTTTCTCTTGTGCTAGATTGTTTCAGTTTATTCACTTCAGTCTGTTCTGCTTACTGCTTCCTTATTCGCTTGAATTTCAGCCTGCACTTCATTACTATCAAATTATGGTCGAGTCTATGTCTGCTCCTGGGTACGCTTTACAGTCTAGAACTTGATTCCTGAATCTCTGTTTGACCATGATATAATCTAGCTGATATCTGCCTGTATCCCCAGGACGTTTCCAGGTGTATATTCTTCTTGCATGGTTCTTAAACAGTGTTTCGCCACTACTAGCTTATATCTTTCACAAAATTCTAGCAACCTGCTTTAGCTCACTTCTTTCTCTAGACCAAAATTCCTACAGTATTCCCCTCTTTTCCTTCTCCAATTATTGAATTCCAATCACCCATGATTATTATATTTTTTCCCCTTCAAATATTGGATTAATTCTTCAATTTCAGCGTATATTTTCTCTATTTCTTCGTCATGTTCCTGTGACATTGGGATATACACTTGTACTAACGTGGTTGGGGCGGGCTTAGTTTCTACTAAACTGTTCATAATAACTCACACCTTTCCCTACTCTCCTATTCATTACAAATCCTACACCAGTGACTCCAATGACAGCTTGTGTGCTAATTATCGTGTGTTCTCCGAAACATAAATTCTGTGCGTCCTTCCATTTAATCTCACTAATCTGAACAACATCTAACTTAAGTTGTTCCATCTCCCTTTTTAAGTTTTCTAACCTACCTGACCTATTCAGAGTTCTAACATTCCACGCTCCAACTCGTAGAATGTTTCTGTCCATTCTGATGACTCCTCCCTGAGTAGTCCCCACCCGGAGATCCGATTGTGGGACTATTGTACCTCCGGAACATTTTACCCAGGAAGAAGACATCATGATATATGTAATTTTAAACGATTACATGTCCTCGGGATACCCTTGAATCTTTAATGTTGCTTTCTGCATTCCCATACCGTTGATCATTTCTGATTCATCCGCCTGTAGTGGCCGTTTCCAACCACAATGGCAAGAGGGTGCCTTGGAACTCTCCCCGCTCTTCCGCCCTCCTTTTGGAGGCAGTTGGCAAGCAGTGAGTGACTCTTTATACCGGGAATCTTTCAGTCGCCAGAGCATCGTCTGTGCAAACATGGTGCACCACCTAAAGGAGTGGTTGACATTTGGTTGGAAAAGACTAACATAATTTCTCCCAAACCATCACATCCTTTCGCGAAATATGAGTTCCCAAAGTCGTTAACAGTGTGTTACCCTCAGATTTTCTACCTATTTGATTGAGGAATGTGAGATATTCAAGACGATTGCACTTAAAAATGTTTTCAGTGAAACATTGTTTGGTTAATATGTGTTAACAGGTTGTTTAGATGTTTTAATTTAAACACCGTCTATTAACAACTGTTTTATTAATTGTTTTCGCCACACGCGTTTAGTTATTTTGGAGTGGAGCTTCATCAGTGATAAAATTGTGGTGGCTATCACATGTCAGTCCGCAAAAGCGATTTCTGCACTTCTTTGGACTGGTACTCCATTATAAACTTAGCATTTCTTACTGTAACATTTCGTAGAATCCACTTTCTATTATTTTCTGTGTATCTTGTTTAATATTCACTTGCTATGATTGCATCCAAATGGTTTCAGTGTTTACTGTGATGTGTCACATTAAACTTGAAAGATTATGTTTAATTGAGCTAGGATGTCCCACAGTTCAGTATAACTTATTTTTTTTTGAACAAGCTTAAGATAAAAATAAATTCATTAACCAAAAATCAGCTTTAATGTAAGAAGACGTGTAGTACTAGATATCAGCTGTTTAATACTTTTTTTTTTCTCTGACTAGTCGTCATTATGGTATTAGGACGATTCGGCTGCCCTGAACATTTTTTGGGATTGATTAGAGTACTCCATGTTGGCATGGTTGGTCAGGTAAACACTCGAAAAACTAAAGTGTTAGGGCAAACTGCCCCTAGAGCTACCCTCCAAGACTTTGATGTTACTATCTCCATCACATCCTTCGAACAAGTAGATAACTTCTCATACAGCGTGAGCATTCTCTGAACATTGTGTGCCTCGGAGAAGGATATAGAAAAAAGAATTTGCTCCGCACACGTAGCTTGTGGACGTCTCTCGGCCGGTCGTGCGTTTTTTGAGAAAAGGTCACAAATGTACAGCATTGAAAATCACATCATCAGTCATCGACTCAAATAGATTGGACATGTTAAGCGAATGAATAAGAGCAGACTCCCACGCCAATTTTTATACAATAAGCTTAACACTGGAAAAAGACTCCGTGGAGCCCCTCTGAAGCGTTATAAAGACCAGCTTAAACACATCTTAAAATACGAACATAGACCTAGACCCGCACTCTCTGGCGCAAAACCATTACCGTTGCTGTCTCATTTTTTGACGAGGAGCAGTGAAGTCTGACAGTAGAAGCTCGTAATAGACAAAAATGCGACAAACTCTATCACGTCCGCCTCCCGCAAATAGGTGCGGCGTGTGCGGATGATTATTTTACTCCAGGATCAGCCAGATCAGCCACCACGACGACCACGTAAATAAATGTATGCAAGTGCGAAACATAAACTCGGAAACGAGCATTGGACAACGACGACGACGATTCGTATCATGAAAAGTAAGTAGGGAGCACCTCCTAAGTTTTTTGCATTAAAGTTAATTTTTGGTAAATGACTTTATTATTATCTTAAGCTTATTCAAAAACTTAAGTTATACGAAACTGTGTTACATCCTATCGCTATTGAACATAACCTCTATTTTTAAAGATTATTTTAATTTTTTAGTTCGCTTTGCCAAAAAAAAGTGTTTTTTATACTTTAAAATGTAATTTTATTTTTAAATTTTTAGTTCATATTGTTACAAAAGAGCGATTTTTTTTTAAAAAAAAACCCAGTGTTATTTGCTTAAGCTTGGGAAATCCATAACATGATACTTGAATAGCTTAATAGGCGCTGATGTTACTTTAAGGAATTGTAATCAGTGAAAACCTTTGTCTTTTTTTGGAAGACATTACAATCGTTTGAAAGTTAAAAGCTAATGAAAACTACAACAAATATCAGTACGGTAATACTGCGTACCAAAAGATCAAGAAAACCGCTAATTTATCAACGACAATGGATAAATCGTAGTATATTAACTTAAGTATTATATCGTATCAATCTCTGTAAATTTAATGTTAGCGCTTTTAATTTTCAAAATCTATTAGTATTTCACTGTGATATACATGTTTAATAAGAATATATGTTGGAAAGACGACTTATTCAACCTACAACACCTAATTATTTAGGCAGCCTATCTTGCTTCAAGAGCATTCTAAAATAATTTCTGTTGTTACCGTCAAAGAAATGACAATAATAGAATACAGCTATGAAATTATTGCATTATCATTGGATTTTAATACTTGTACAAAGTTTCAAACAATCCAGACATCTACAAGTGGGTGGAAATTTAACTAAAAATTCCATTACATAAATACAGGTCTAGCTAACATAAAGCGTGTGATTATTGAACCAGTGTACACTACTTAATTCTGACCTGCTTTCGAGATAGGCGAGTGAACGAAATTAATGATAGTGACGTGAGTATGAGGAACTGCAGAAGAAAATAGTGACAAGAGTACGGAAAGCAGATACTGAGGATATGGCATGGAACACATGTGTGAAGATATTTAAAAGGAAAGATTGACCGACAATATAAAGACACTGTAGCCGTATTAAAAGATTCTTACGCTAGATGAGACTGGGTTCCACGTTGAAAGCTTTCAACAGAAATAAGAGATAATTTCTTCTGGCGAACTGAAATGGGTCTTGTTTTACACAGTTTTTTCCGAACTTCTCTCTTAAAAGATTTATTTTCTTACTCATTTACGCTCAATGGTCGAGTTATTTCTTGTGGTCATGGGAAGTACGCTATCCTATCTATGAACGCGAAAATTAGCACCAAATAATCAGATTTACCAGTTGGTTGAATCCTCAGTTAAATTTTCAGATTTGTTAGTTGGCTTAATGTTCAGTCGTTGGTTTATTTTAATTATTTTTCTTTTTTAAGTATTGGCATATCCTTTGAATGTTAATACAATTTATGCAGTTTTTAGGAAAATTTCTGCCTTGCAAGTTAATAAAGGAAATATATTTTGTAGAAAAAAAGCTAGAATTTACAACTAAATATTCCTCACAGAAAATTGTAACATCAAATGAATTTTTAATTCATTTTATATATTCCAAAGATATGTAAAAAGTTTGTTCAAACCAGCAGAAATATATTTAAGGATATAACTGCGCCACATTAAGCGTAATGAGAAAGTTTAATGATTCACATTCCACCTGGGGTGGCGGAAAATAAAGCGAATAAGCTTTACTGAACAACTTGCGACTAATCACAGCTTCACCTAGGTTGATGTATGATAAGAAACCACACATAGGTTGGATCCGTAGCTTTTTCAAATCGCCGAAGCAGTAGCGAGGCACATGCCACGTGATGTTGAGCGGGAATGTCGTCCAAGCAGGGGCAGGGGAAGTGGAGTGCAGTGCCTTGATGGTGAGACACTGAAACGCTAATATATCAAACATGTTGCGTCTTGATGTTCAGTATTCACTTCTAGGATTTTTACTATTCATCGGCAACCTTCACTATAGACATTAGAGCGAAGTGGAATCCGGCGAAGGGTGTCAAAATCTTGTTGTTAGATTGGCAGTTCCACCCATTTCGTTGAGAAAATCAACTGTGTGAATTTCGGTCAAAATAGGTGTTACGGTGACGATTTTCGTATGAAATAATCAATCAAACATTCGGAATTAACTTTTATATATTCCACATCGCAGATAATACAGGAATTCGGACATGAAGCGATATTAAAAAAAACTTTAATAACATCGATGTTATTTATAATGACGGTAGTTTTGTAAATAACAAACTTTTAGTAGTTTTAATACTTGTCTATGCGTATCACCTTCAACCAAAGCTCATAATAACAAAATAATATACAAGTTTGACAATGGAATCTTGATTATAGTAATTAAGCCTGCACTCAGAGCAGCGAAACCCAGAGTTGCGCAGAGAACAAAGTTTGTTGAATTAAGGTTGTATTGAGCTCACAATTAAAACCCGCTAGGGAGCTGAATGTACATTTAACAGGATATTTTTTATCTCGCTGCTTCTAATATTTTAGGTACGGAATGGTTTCTGGTCTTTATTCAAGGCTAATGACCTGTTCACAGTTAGACTCTGTGGAAATTGCACCCTTTTGAAGCGCTAATCAATTATTCAAACAACTGATTGCTTCCCTCCGCAGGATCTCCATGAAATAATATCAGAAGTTTGGTAGCTGCAATTGCTCTACATCTCTTCTTTCATACCTTCCATATTTATTTATCTGGCTGTTACAATTTCAACTTTAACAGTGTCTGTGCAAATTACGCATGAATATTTTAAACTGAGGCCCTGTAATTAATAAGGAGGCTGGCTTATCGTAAGCTGTCTTTCTGACAAATGTGTCGCAACATAAAAGAAACAGATTATAAAAACACTGATCAATACAGATTAAGTACAGCATCTGATTATTTATATTCATTTGTTTCAAATTAGATAGGGGAGAAAATTACTTTCGCTATTTAGAAAGTAATAATTTCTTCTTTCACATATGTATTGGTTCTAAACAGATTACTTTAATATTTGTCTCTAATTCTTTTCAACTTTTTCAAGAAATTCAAAAACCGGCCAGCATTGTGCACGAGAAATACTTCTGCGTATAAGATGTTGCATTAAATATTAAACCTTGAATGCATTTAAAATAAACAAGATACTGAAGAGTTGGGACGGGAGGCCTGAAGATAATAAGCTAGAAAATAACTACAAATACAACTGAAGATACCGTACAGAAGTTTATCGTTTTATAATGTAATACTCCTGTTATTTCACAGATAAGTATTGATAACACGAGTCTTGACGTAGTTCATCAGCAAGTATTGTATATTTCCATAGTTATCAGTTACGTTTTAAGAATGCAAACATGCAGGCGCTCTTACTTTGGATTTGTGAGAAGGCAGGCTGTACAGCTTCTGCTTATTGTGCCACGTACGGTTCCGGGCGAGGCGGTTGCCAAGAAAAATGTATCCCTGCAAGAGAACTTTCTTGGGAAGATGACCTGGGGTTGTTTCCCGTTGCCTCCCGAAGTGTGTATTTGTATTTGTTATCATACATATGGATGAAGAAGGCAGAGGATAAAAACCAGTGCCGGCCTGTTTACGCCTGCCAAGATGCTTCCTTCCCGTTCATTTCCCCAGTCCTTTCCCGCCTCTAACGACCTCGACGTCGACGAATCGTAAAACCATAAGCAAAAAATAAATAATGTTTACGCCTATTCTTCCGAAGGCCACCAGACTTAACGAGTTCACCCGACGGACGTTATCATCAAAATTGTCGTACGCCCTTGTAACGAACGCATATTGTGACCGCTAGTTACATTCATTAACTACAGGCTTATTTATAATTGTGGAATATTTTATTTCGCATGTGGGCGCTGTGGACAGGGTGTGAGCGGCAGGTCTCAGGAATGCCAGCCGGCCCGGTTCCTAGACCTGGCGGGCGAGGTGAGAGGTTTCTATTGGGGTGATGCGAGAGGCAGTGTGTCCCTGATGGAGGGGAGAGTTGTGCTAGCCAGGTAGATAACAGAGTGATCTGCTGGAAGTTTTTGTTTCAATGTGGCACGACGAACGAGAAGAGAGTGAGTCTGTTGTGTGCCGGTCGGCAGTGAAGCCAGTCGATTTGGAGCCTCCTGCACTGTCCGTTTGATACTGGAAAAGCTGCTGCCTGAATCTGCACACCAGTTATTTTTGTTTGTGCAAATGAGCTCAGGCAAAGGGTGTCTTCTGAATGACTGTGCCTCACTGGTCTACAGCATAGTAGACAACGTCATGCAATATGTGGCGGCAGACATCGAAATTTGATATTTATACATCGCCTGTGAAGGACTCTGTTCTATATCATAGCATTGCCCAGCTACGACCCTGCAAGATAAGAACTCTCATAGCCCGGAGCAAACGTTTCTTTCACAAGCGATAAAAAAAGTTGATTTTTTTATTGTTTAATTTTTTTTTATAAAATACCCTGGCGCCCACAGAAGGACAGCTGATTAATTTTAATTACTATCTCGTATTAAAATGTCATGTCAGTAATTAAAATAAAACCACTGATAATTTTTGCTCACGCAAGTTCTGCTTATTCATGGTAAATTCAATAACGCTCTTCCAGTACCAAGCGTTGAAGAATGGAAGCCGCAGCGAAGAAACCGATGCTTGTATGTTTCTGAGATGAGCTTCTCGTCCAACTTTGGTGAGTCTGCAGGCAGCGTTATCTGTAGTTTACTCAGACGCTGCTGGCGCTTTGCGGTGAATAAAGTGGAGTTTCCTTGCCGTAGGGTATCGCTGCTGCCGCCTCGCTTGGGCTAAATCAGGCTAAGCCTGCAGCGCCGCGCAGCACCGTGGTTGCTGTTTTTAGCCGCAGTCACATAGCCCGATACTGGGACGGCCTCTACGGTTACCAATCTTCACCTTACGAAATACACAAACAAAAGTATACTTATCAATCAAAACATAGATTACAGGTTTCACAAACGGGTTTTTCCCAGTAGAGTAGGACTTGCAGTTGAGAGGCCAGCAGAAACTCTGTCACCAGTCTACAAGTCATACGATAGTAATAATGATAGTAAAAATACTTGATACTGATCTACAAAAGTGCACTTATTAGCAAGTACAGGTTTTTTTTTTAAATTGCATACGGCAACTAAGGCCATAAAGCGAGCACAATGTGATTATCATAACTTCTCGTGAATCAGACAACACTTGAACACCCATGCCTTCGGCCGGATTCGAACCGGCGACCTACGGCACGCGGGGCCAGTACTCTAGTCCCTAAGCTACCGAGGCTGGAAAAATACAGGGTTCTTCTATCACAAATTATAATTCTAGTACTTTTTGACTGATTCTTACTTATGAAATGACTCTTGATTTAGCAAAATTCAAAAATTTTAATGCGTTCTGGAAACATGAATCAGCTAGGTGAAGTAGACTCTGAAACTTTCTTTCTCTAAACCTGAATCAACGTTTTTGCGGTACCAAATAAAATAGAGCAGAATAAACTATCCATATTTCAATGGAAGGAAGAAAATTTTTGTTCACTTTACTTACAGTACTTTGCCACTGCTACGAAACAGTCGAGTTATTTCTTAAATTTTTATTACAATTTTGAAAAATTCGTTTTTTCTTTAAATATTTCAACATATTTATCTAGTTTTTCATATAATGCAGTCATTAATCGTTTGCTACCAAGGAGGTAAAAGATTTGTGTAAGTGAAATAATAATGAGAATAGAATATCAAATCGTCGTTTATCATGGAAAAAGGGGCGTGATGTTGAAACATATACATAAACACACACACACATATATACATATATATGAGTATATATAAACATGCTTGCAATAAAATGAAAGTTCAGAGCAAGGCAAAGGCCCATAACTGCTTAAATGTTCCATGCTGTATTGCTTGACCAGAGACGTATTATATTTCTAGCATGTTATCGATTTTATTTTAGCCTCTTAAAAACACATTATTTGTCAGTGAAGATCCTTATTAATATTTAATAATTTCTTTAAATGAATTAATTATAATGGTTTCAGCTATAGATTAATTATTTTATGAATAATTTTGGGGTAATTTTTTTTAAAAAGTTTTTTAATTTACGTGTTACTCCCGTCACGGCCAACTATAATACGCACTCATTGGCGGAGTTCATCTTTCCAAGATTATTAAAAGAGTTAACTTCCTCAGTGTAAGACAGTAAAGTAGTTACACTATAATAAAATGTTGAACAACTAATGTGAATTTTTTTCTTTGGTTACTGGAAGTCTAGAAAATTAATGTAATATACCAGTTTAGAACAGTTCAAGAGAGAATTTGTTTTATCACTGAAAATTTCGATTTATGTGCGTTGTCAGATTGCATGACAACAGATTATTACCTGCTTTTCTTTTCTTGTTACTCTTTCGTCATTCAGTAAAAAGATACATAATTGATGAAAAAAACGTCCACTGCAACAAATTGCTACAACATTTGAAAATATTGTCTTTGGTAAACAGAACATCCCGTAAATTACGCCCTGGAGATTTAAAGCACGATATATATACAACTAAGGAGAGCCCTCACTCAAGTCGACGATGCTGGATCGTCCCTTTGACCACCCAAGTGGCACTTATACGTCAGAATAAGGTTCCTCTCGAATTTCTCTCGAGTGTAGATTTGGTTCAGTGATGCGGAGTCACCACTTTAGATAGCTATGTGTGTCAAAGGAAAATCACTCAGCGGCCCTCAGCTCCGCCAAACCATTTATGTCAAGAAGAGATCTTC
>JARYHS010013065.1:0-16377 GCA_031002005.1 Vandiemenella viatica | reverse complement strand
TTAGCATTGATCGCCACCCAGTATGACCCTCTCAGATATTGACATGGCACTATTTAAGTCATTCTCTGTCAGTTGTTTCCGAGGGCTTACGTATGCGGCGATAAATGTTACTTCTCCATCTATTGCATTGATGCTCACTGCACTGGCTTCCATGTTCTCAAGTTCCGGCAAAGTTTTTGGTTGGTGCGTGAGGGTTGATTTTATCAGGATTGCCGTGCCCCTCCCCTTTGTCTCTCTCTGTCCTTTCTGTAAATTTTCATGTTTGGTATTCGGAAATTGTCTGTGGGTTTTAGATGTGTTTCCGTTATAAGCATCATGTCCACTTTCTTCCGTTTTAAAAAGTCAATGATTTCTTGTTTCTTGCTTTTTAAACCATTTGCGTTGAAAATATATACATTGGTATCAAGTAGTTTCCCCTTCTTATTAGCCATTAATCTATCATTTCGCTTAATCCTTTGATTATTGCGATGATTTTGCCCCAGACACTTGTGGCTTCTTTTATTTCTTTTAGTGTTGTCATAAAGATGGAGATTGCCTTTTAAAACTCATGCTTCCAAGAGTAGTAAGGATATGTACGTTTGGTATTAAATAGGTCACGCGCCCCGCCCCCTGCGGCCGCTTACCCTATAATTAGGCGCCACCGCCCTGTAATTATCTACCTGGCTGCCGGCGCCGCTTACCGTCATTATCTTTGTAGGTCACGCGCCCCGCCCCCTGCGGCCGCTTCCCCTATAATTAGGCGCCACCGGCCTGTCATTATCTTTGTAGGTCACCCGCCCCGCCCCTGCAGGTGTGCAGGTCGCTTCCCCTCCTATATCCAGAACACCCATGCCGGTTCTGTATTAAATAGGTCACGCGCCCCGCCCCCTGCAGCCACGCCGGCGCCACCGGCCTGTCATTATCTTTGTAGGTCACCCGCCCCGCCCCCTGCAGACACGACGGCGCCGAGGCAGGACACGCGTACGCACACGCGTCGTCCCCTCCAAGTCCAAAATGGAGTTACGTGGTTTATGGACGCACCCTTAGCATAACAAATTTTCAGCTCCCCCTCTACTTGCCACGCATTCGGGAGGACGTGAGTTCGTATTCCCCGTCCTACCATCGAATTATTATTATTATTAAATACAATGAGAGACGAAGAAGGGGGAGAGAGAAACTTGGTGCTGGCCCATTCAGTCTTACTCTTCCGAACATGCGATCTTAAAATACTAATTATTCGCTAATTCATCGTAACTACTGAGATAATTAGCATTTTTTTCGTAAAGTGCGGTCAACGGTACAAAACCCCCGTCGGTTTAATAAAGCGGGAAGGAATTCTGCATGTTGAAGAAGGGAAATGGCGAAACCTGGTGTCGGCCCATTCAGGCCTAATCTTCCGAAAGATACCAAAAAGGTTTAACGTCCCCCTTCAAAGGTAGTTTACTAGAATTCGGTGAGTTTAGTTTTGCGCGAGAAGGAATTCGGCCATAGCCTTTTGAAGGAAGCATCATGGCATTCACCTGGAGTGATTTCAGGAAACCATGGAAAACCCAAATCTGGATGCACGGACGGGGATTCGAACCCGCGTCCCCCGAATGCGCGGCCAGAACGTTAACCGTTCACCTACATTATGGGCGGTTGTCTCGCCATAGACATTAGCTAAATGTTCAGCTGACTAAATTTGCATTTTCTCTTCTGAAGAGCTGGACTTAATAAATTTTATATTTGGAAAACTAAATTTTCCGTTCGTCGGAGTGTCAAGAATGTTTGCACTTGGCTTTTATAATGCCACGTTTAGTTGTTGTCGTATCCATGTTTATACACAGAATCTTTGACATTTTTATTTCCTTGGTCAGTTGTTGAAGGGACTAATAAAATACGCAGATTTTTACTATTTACATAATATTTAAGCAAAAGAGAGTTAATTCGCTATATACCTGAATTATTTTTGCATTAAACTGAAGCTACATCAACTAGAAGAATGCAATATGGAGCAAATTTACAGCAGCATCCTTCAGAATTCAGGGCCCGAACTTCATCATCGTCCAGTAGCGTTGCAATATCGGGAGAAACATGAGGCTTAAGGTTGCAAGCGCACAGATGATTAAAACTAACTTCTAGAAAGCTAATGGAGTGACATTTCTTGAATTCACGCAGCACTAGACTTCTGGGATTTGAAATGTGGTGCTACAGAAGAATGCTGAAAATTAAGTGGACAGCCAAAGTAAGAAATGAATTAGCTTTGGAAATGATGGGTGAGGAAAGAAGTTTGTGGAAGAAGCTTACAGAAGGAAGAGACAGGCTTGTAGGTCATATTTTGAGACATGCTGGAATAGTTAATTTGCTGGTGGAGGGAACAGTCGAAGGTAAGAACTGTAGAGGAAGAAAGGGATTAGAATATATGAAGCAGATAATTGAGGACGTGGGTTGTAGGGGATATGTAGAGATGTTGGAAACAAAACCTTAAAATTCTACTTCGGTTATGATCGTTCGACAATTTAATAGTTTTACTTGAAATTTATACCAAGCGTCTTGCATTTATACGCCTTCAAATTCTACATTATCACTGAAATTTCATTTACTGGCTATTAAGAAGGCATCTGCATTGATAGAGGAAGGTTATAATGACACAGTTTTGCAGTTATAACCGGTAGGGTTAGAAGATATTAGAGTATAAACCGATTAATGGTATGTTTTCGAAGAACAAAGCTGAAGTATAGTTTCAGAGCAAATAAAATCTCTTGCCGTGATGGGATTCAAAGCGAAAACATTACTATTCCATCTTATTCTTCCAACTACCATTCAGTGTGTTAAAAAATGCTGTCTTGCCAATATAGTTACTAAGGTTGATTCTTTCTTACAAACTACAAAAGACGCAAATACGTACTACACACCAGTGGATAGAGGAAGGTTTAAAGTTTGTAATTCCTACCTGTTAGTTCCATCGGCTACCGCTAACAGCGCTGCTGTCTGTTACGTGGATATGGCCACGGTAGAAGTCGTTTTGTGCGCTACGTTATGCAAAAAGTAAATCCATTATTGATGTGTAGCGTGCATTCCGTCGTAAGTTCAATGAAGTGTCTCATCGTCATAAACAGATTTACGATTGGAATAACGAATTCGTAGAAGATCGGTGCACAAGCAAAGGGAAAACCACTGGTCGTCCTCGAATGTCAAATGAAAATGTTTAGCTTATCCAAAGTGCTTTCGAAGAGATTTCTCAGAAACCCAACAAATGTTGAATGTTTAAAGTAAAACGTTGAAACTTCCTCTTTCCAGTAATGTGTGACATGTATTTGTATATTTCATAGTTTGCAAGAAATAAACATTCAAAATCTGCTCCTGTCTAGAACTTTATTGGGACTGAACTATAGTATCGGCGGTGGAAGCGGCAACGGGGAACTACATTGGGAGCCATGGAGCGGAGTTCGCCGCCCAATAGGAAATTGGTGTACGAAATGACGACTTGCAGACTTACAATATAAAAAATTCAGGTGACCGGAAGGTTTCGGCTTCCATAAATATTAAAAACCCCGACTGTGCAAGGGTAGCGCACATGCTTTGCGTTGCAAGGGTCACCGGTTTGAGACTAGCCTGGGGCCTGAAATGGTTTGATCAATTGTTTGACAGCGAAAAGTGTCGGACGACACATAGTTTTCTTTTTAATATTACATCAACAGTCTCGAATTTAAGAAAATTGTCGAAATCATGTGGATCTGAAACAAGCATAGAGGTTGGCGGTCCACATAGCTAACTCTGGGTGTGACAATGCAGCATGGAGTAAACTGGTGGCAAAAAAATATTCTTGGCTTAAGAAGGTTTTAAAATAGACTACAAGCCACATTTTAAAGGGAATATTGCAACTGTAAGTAGGAATGTAAACCGTTTTACTGCGTAAATCTCGGAGTCTAACCGTCATGCCTGCAAAACTTTTCTGACTTAAAGCTTAACTTTTTTTCACGAAACTCTAAATTTTATGAAACAGGCGATATGCCTCAGTACTTAGGTTCTTGATTTCTAGCGCTGAGATACCAGCACTAAACACTGGCGGCAGATAATGGAGTTACCGAAGTTCTAATAACTGATCTTCAAATCCTTAGCCAGGAGCGTAGCAAGTTTAAGGTCCCATATCTGATCTTCACTCTTTAAGTAGCTGGCAGTCAAACGCGTGAAAAATTACATCACCTTACACTGATTTCAAAATGCCTACAGTCGCAATACAGAAATTCACCGAAGATAGCATCCACTAAGTTCTAGATCATGTTAGATCATTCATGAAATTTTTCGTCAGTGCCAGTATACGAGTCTGTTTCGTAGACTAAATGGATCTCGTGTACAACCTCCAAAGGGCACATGTGAATAGTTCTTATCCCGACACATGCGAAAAATGCGGTACAGACCAAAGTTAGTTGGAAAAATGGAAGAATGCATACTTTCTGCAGAAACAGCGGTAACAGATGCATAGCATATTGTCGTATCTAAAAGTTGTCACGAACTGCACCACTCAAGAACAAGCTAGGAAAGGTGCCAAGCACAAACTTCGAAAGTATATACCTTTTAGGACTTACAGAATATTGACAACTTATACATGCACACACCAGTGTCAAGGATCATGAAAATATGCTCGGCCTCACAAATATTGACAGATGTTTCGGAATTTCTTGAGTTAACAGTCTGATCCTCATTCTGTTTCTATTTACCGCATACTTTGACAAGGCGTGTTGTGGGCATTCGCCCGGAGTGATTTCAGGAAACTATGGAAAAAATAACTTAAATCTGGATGGTCGCTTCCCGAATGCGATGCCAGAGTGCTATCGCTCGCCCAACAGTCATCGTCAATCCTCTTATGCACCCCACCTCATAAAATCCCGAAATGTTATGAAAACCGCAAAACATAGTGAATACAGGTAAAAATCGCCAAAATTATGTAATATGCGCTCTACGAAAGAAGTTATAGATTGATATGGTTAGAAGATGACTGAGGATGTATCAGTTTCATTAAGAATTCACCATTCCTCAGTTTAGATGTCCTAAATTACTTTATATGGACACAGTTAGCTTGGCAGGTAGAGTTCTATAGTGAAAAGGTTGTCGGTGTTATGAAGGACGATGCGAATTGCACCCTGATTGTGGAGTTTGCTGGGTTACGGGGCAAAAAGTGTGCATTCTGGCTCGAGACCGACCGAACCTGTAACATTTTATTTTTTTATTTTTGCTGGATACCAGTTAACCAGTGGAGATGCTACATTTTGTGCTTAGGTACATCTCTTGTGGTATAAACTCGTAACCTTTCTCCGGAGCAGAGCCTTCGTGGGTGAATCCTCAAAATTAGACCATACTTTAGGTATGTTTTCAACCAGAGTGAGAAACATCCACTTCATTCATAAATGGTTACAACAGCTATCCATTCACCCACATGCATAGAAAACCCTAATCCATATACCTAGATCAGGATTCAAACCGGTATCCTCCTGAATGAGAGGCCAACACTCTCGGTGAAATTATAGGTGACAAAATTATAAGTGTTTGATTTAAAAGTGACATGTTTTCAGCGTCAGCTAATCGTCTCCACAATTTGAGTAGCTGTATGGTGCAAATTGAAATCGACGTTTCACGAAATACGTCTTATACCCGTTGCGTTTTACAAAATAGTCTTCATGACTGAGGATGTATCAGTTTCATTAAGAATTCACCATTCCTCAGTTTAGATGTCCTAAATTACTTTATATGGACACAGTTAGCTTGGCAGGTAGAGTTCTATAGTGAAAAGGTTGTCGGTGTTATGAAGGACGATGCGAATTGCACCTGATTGTGGAGTTTGCTGGGTTACGGGGCAAAAAGTGTGCATTCTGGCTCGAGACCGACCGAACCTGTAACATTTTATTTTTTTTATTTTGCTGGATACCAGTTAACCAGTGGAGATGCTACATTTTGTGCTTAGGTACATCTCTTGTGGTATAAACTCGTAACCTTTCTCCGGAGCAGAGCCTTCGTGGGTGAATCCTCAAAAATTAGACCATACTTTAGGTATGTTTTCAACCAGAGTGAGAAACATCCACTTCATTCATAAATGGTTACAACAGCTATCCATTCACCCAATGCATAGAAAACCCTAATCCACATACCTAGATCAGGATTCAAACCGGTATCCTCCTGAATGAGAGGCCAACACTCTCGGTGAAATTATAGGTGACAAAATTATAAGTGTTTGATTTAAAAGTGACATGTTTTCAGCGTCAGCTAATCGTCTCCACAATTTGAGTAGCTGTATGGTGCAAATTGAAATCGACGTTTCACGAAATACGTCTTATACCCGTTGCGTTTTACAAAATAGTCTTCATTTATAATGACAGCCTATATACCTCGTGTTGCTAAGTTTCGCTTCACGCACGTTTAAACTAGCATTAGAGGCCATATTGGTGAACTATGGGACAAGCGGTCTTCCACAAACAAGATTTCACAGGATTACACCCACCACCACTCGCCCCTAAAAAGTCCTTTATCAAGTTATTTTTCATGAGTCCTTCATCACTTACTAGTCTTAAGACCCAATCGTAATAGACACCAACACTCGATAAGACATAATGTTTTTCCGGATATAAGTACTAAGTATGTGCCACTCTCCATGAATATTATTAAAAAGTGTGAAAATGTGCAAAATAGATATAAAAAAATAATCAAAACTGACCAGTCAGAGAAATAGAACAAAGTATCGAGCATTACAGGGAGCAAGAGAGAAGCATAATTTCGTGAAAAAATATACAGTTTCAGTAAGAAGCATGAAACAGAAAAGTGTCATATCTGTACAAAAAATGTATGTTTCGGCTGTAACAACAGTTCCAAGAGAAACCTGCTCGGCCACCTCCACCACACACATCACATTACCGTCAGGGGAGTGCAAAGGATGAAAACTACAGATGTTATCGATCAAAGGGGCCATAGGTTAGGAAAACTATGTGATGAGTATTCACAACGCATACATGATAGGGTGAGCAAAGGATGAAAGCAAAAATATGTGTGCATCACAGAACTCAATGAATTCGATCAAAGGTGCTGACATAACGTATCAGACACATTAACGCACACACAAGTAATTACAAAAACCACTATCATGAAGGTGGGATAAGTTAGCGTAAGTTCAGGTTATTCTTATTTTTCATAAATTGGGAGTGCATGTGAGCGATAACTTATATAATGAGGGTGGGATGCACTAGAGGTTAACACGTAAGCTAAGACATAACATCCTGGGCCTGCCTTACGAAGGAATGAGGTGGATAAGTTAGTGCAAGCTCAGGTTAACCCTTATTTTTTCATAAATTCAGAGCACGTGTGATGGAAATAACGGTAAGGAGGGTGCGATGCACTAGAGGTTAACCCCAGTTTTTGGGTTAAGAAACCATGACACCCTTGCACTAATTGAGGTTAACCCAGTTTTGGGCTAAGAACCATGAAACCCTACAGTAATGAGGTTATTGTAGATAATTTAGGTTAGGCGGGCCAGCATGTTACGTGTTAGCTTATACAAATGAGGTTAACCCCAGTTTTTGGGTTAAGAATCCATGACACCCTTGCACTAACTGAGGTTAACCCCAGTTTTGGGATAAAAAACCATGAAACACATTACAGTAAATGAGGTTATTGGAGATAATTTAGGTTAGGCAGGCTAGTATGTTACATTGTGTTAGCTTAGGTTAACGCGCTCGCGCGTTAACCTAAGCTAACACGTAACATACTGGCCCGCCAACCTAAATTATCTACAATAACCTCAATTACTGTATGTGTTTCATGGTTTTTATCCCAAAACTGGGGTTAACCTCAGTTAGTGCAAGGGTGTCATGGATTCTTAACCCAAAAACTTGGGGTTAACCTCATTTGTATAAGCTAACACGTAACATGCTGGCCCGCCTAACCTAAATTATCTACAATAACCTCATTTACTGTAAGGGTTTCATGGTTCTTAGCCCAAAACTTGGGTTAACCTCAATTAGTGCAAGGGTGTCATGGTTTCTAACCCAAAAACTGGGTTAACCTCTAGTGCATCGCACCCTCCTTACCGTTATTTCCCATCACACGTGCTCTGAATTTATGAAAAATAAGGGTTAACCTGAGCTTGCACTAACTTATCCCACCTCATTCCTTCGTAAGGCAGGCCCAGGATGTTATGTCTTAGCTTACGTGTTAACCTCTAGTGCATCCCACCCTCATTATATAAGTTATCGCTCACATGCACTCCCAATTTATGAAAAATAGAATAACCTGAACTTACGCTAACTTATCCCACCTTCATGATAGTGGTTTTTGTAATTACTTTTGGCCTGATACGTTATGTCAGCACCTTTGATCGAATTCATTGAGTTCTGTGATGCACACATATTTTTCTTTCATCCTTTGCTCACCCTATCATGATTGGAAGATTGTATGCGTTGTGAATACTCATCACATAGTTTTCCTAACCTTTGCCCCCATTTGATCGATAACATCTGTAGTTTTCATCCTTTGCACTCCCTGACGGTAATGTGATGTGTGTGGTGGAGGTGGCCGGCAGGTTTCTCTTAGAACTGTTGCTACAGCCGAAACATACAATTTTTTTTATTTTTTTTTTGTACAGATATGACACTTTTCTGTTTCATGCTTCTTACTGAAACTGTATATTTTTCACGAAATTATGCTTCTCTCTTGCTCCCTGTAATGCTCGATACTTTGTTCTATTTCTCTGACTGGTCAGTTTTGATTATTTTTTTATCTATTTTGCACATTTTCACACTTTTTAATAATATTCATGGAAGTGGCACATACTTAGTACTTATATCCGGAAAAATTTGTCTTATCGAGTGTTGGTGTCTATTACGATTGGGTCTTAAGACTAGTAAGTGATGAAGGACTCATGAAAAATAACTTGATAAAGGACTTTTTCGGGGCGAGTGGTGGTGGGTGTAATCCTGTGAAATCTTGTTTGTGGAAGACCGCTTGTCCCATAGTTCACCAATATGGCCTCTAATGCTAGTTTAAACGTGCGTGAAGCGAAACTTAGCAACACGAGGTATATAGGCTGTCATTATAAATGAAGACTATTTTGTAAAACGCAACGGGTATAAGACGTATTTCGTGAAACGTCGATTTCAATTTGCACCATACAGCTACTCAAATTGTGGAGACGATTAGCTGACGCTGAAAACATGTCACTTTTAAATCAAACACTTATAATTTTGTCACCTATAATTTCACCGAGAGTGTTGGCCTCTCATTCAGGAGGATACCGTTTGAATCCTGATCTAGGTATGGATTAGGGTTTTCTATGCATGTGGGTGAATGGATAGCTGTTGTAACCATTTATGAATGAAGTGGATGTTTCTCACTCTGGTTGAAAACATACCTAAAGTATGGTCTAATTTTTGAGGATTCACCCACGAAGGCTCTGCTCCGGAGAAAGGTTACGAGTTTATACCACAAGAGATGTACCTAAGCACAAAATGTAGCATCTCCACTGGTTAACTGGTATCCAGCAAAAATAAAAAATAAAATGTTACAGGTTCGGTCGGTCTCGAGCCAGAATGCACACTTTTTGCCCCGTAACCCAGCAAACTCCACAATCAGGATGCAATTCGCATCGTCCTTCATAACACCGACAACCTTTTCACTATAGAACTCTACCTGCCAAGCTAACTGTGTCCATATAAAGTAATTTAGGACATCTAAACTGAGGAATGGTGAATTCTTAATGAAACTGATACATCCTCAGTCATGAAGACTATTTTGTAAAACGCAACGGGTATAAGACGTATTTCGTGAAACGTCGATTTCAATTTGCACCATACAGCTACTCAAATTGTGGAGACGATTAGCTGACGCTGAAAACATGTCACTTTTAAATCAAACACTTATAATTTTGTCACCTATAATTTCACCGAGAGTGTTGGCCTCTCATTCAGGAGGATACCGGTTTGAATCCTGATCTAGGTATATGGATTAGGGTTTTCTATGCATGTGGGTGAATGGATAGCTGTTGTAACCATTTATGAATGAAGTGGATGTTTCTCACTCTGGTTGAAAACATACCTAAAGTATGGTCTAATTTTGAGGATTCACCCACGAAGGCTCTGCTCCGGAGAAAGGTTACGAGTTTATACCACAAGAGATGTACCTAAGCACAAAATGTAGCATCTCCACTGGTTAACTGGTATCCAGCAAAAATAAAAAAATAAAATGTTACAGGTTCGGTCGGTCTCGAGCCAGAATGCACACTTTTTGCCCCGTAACCCAGCAAACTCCACAATCAGGGTGCAATTCGCATCGTCCTTCATAACACCGACAACCTTTTCACTATAGAACTCTACCTGCCAAGCTAACTGTGTCCATATAAAGTAATTTAGGACATCTAAACTGAGGAATGGTGAATTCTTAATGAAACTGATACATCCTCAGTCATCTTCTAACCATATCAATCTATAACTTCTTTCGTAGAGCGCATATTACATAATTTTGGCGATTTTTACCTGTATTCACTATGTTTTGCGGTTTTCATAACATTTCGGGATTTTATGAGGTGGGGTGCATAAGAGGATTGACGATGACTGTTGGGCGAGCGATAGCACTCTGGCATCGCATTCGGGAAGCGACCATCCAGATTTAAGTTATTTTTTCCATAGTTTCCTGAAATCACTCCGGGCGAATGCCCACAACACGCCTTGTCAAAGTATGCGGTAAATAGAAACAGAATGAGGATCAGACTGTTAACTCAAGAAATTCCGAAACATCTGTCAATATTTGTGAGGCCGAGCATATTTTCATGATCCTTGACACTGGTGTGTGCATGTATAAGTTGTCAATATTCTGTAAGTCCTAAAAGGTATATACTTTCGAAGTTTGTGCTTGGCACCTTTCCTAGCTTGTTCTTGAGTGGTGCAGTTCGTGACAACTTTTAGATACGACAATATGCTATGCATCTGTTACCGCTGTTTCTGCAGAAAGTATGCATTCTTCCATTTTTCCAACTAACTTTGGTCTGTACCGCATTTTTCGCATGTGTCGGGATAAGAACTATTCACATGTGCCCTTTGGAGGTTGTACACGAGATCCATTTAGTCTACGAAACAGACTCGTATACTGGCACTGACGAAAAATTTCATGAATGATCTAACATGATCTAGAACTTAGTGGATGCTATCTTCGGTGAATTTCTGTATTGCGACTGTAGGCATTTTGAAATCAGTGTAAGGTGATGTAATTTTTCACGCGTTTGACTGCCAGCTACTTAAAGAGTGAAGATCAGATATGGGACCTTAAACTTGCTACGCTCCTGGCTAAGGATTTGAAGATCAGTTATTAGAACTTCGGTAACTCCATTATCTGCCGCCAGTGTTTAGTGCTGGTATCTCAGCGCTAGAAATCAAGAACCTAAGTACTGAGGCATATCGCCTGTTTCATAAAATTTAGAGTTTCGTGAAAAAAAGTTAAGCTTTAAGTCAGAAAAGTTTTGCAGGCATGACGGTTAGACTCCGAGATTTACGCAGTAAAACGGTTTACATTCCTACTTACAGTTGCAATATTCCCTTTAAAATGTGGCTTGTAGTCTATTTTAAAACCTTCTTAAGCCAAGAATATTTTTTTGCCACCAGTTTACTCCATGCTGCATTGTCACACCCAGAGTTAGCTATGTGGACCGCCAACCTCTATGCTTGTTTCAGATCCACATGATTTCGACAATTTTCTTAAATTCGAGACTGTTGATGTAATATTAAAAAGAAAACTATGTGTCGTCCGACACTTTTCGCTGTCAAACAATTGATCAAACCATTTCAGGCCCCAGGCTAGTCTCAAACCGGTGACCCTTGCAACGCAAAGCATGTGCGCTACCCTTGCACAGTCGGGGTTTTTAATATTTATGGAAGCCGAAACCTTCCGGTCACCTGAATTTTTTATATTGTAAGTCTGCAAGTCGTCATTTCGTACACCAATTTCCTATTGGGCGGCGAACTCCGCTCCATGGCTCCCAATGTAGTTCCCCGTTGCCGCTTCCACCGCCGATACTATAGTTCAGTCCCAATAAAGTTCTAGACAGGAGCAGATTTTGAATGTTTATTTCTTGCAAACTATGAAATATACAAATACATGTCACACATTACTGGAAAGAGGAAGTTTCAACGTTTTACTTTAAACATTCAACATTTGTTGGGTTTCTGAGAAATCTCTTCGAAAGCACTTTGGATAAGCTAAACATTTTCATTTGACATTCGAGGACGACCAGTGGTTTTCCCTTTGCTTGTGCACCGATCTTCTACGAATTCGTTATTCCAATCGTAAATCTGTTTATGACGATGAGACACTTCATTGAACTTACGACGGAATGCACGCTACACATCATAATGGATTTACTTTTTGCATAACGTAGCGCACAAAACGACTTCTACCGTGGCCATATCCACGTAACAGACAGCAGCGCTGTTAGCGGTAGCCGATGGAACTAACAGGTAGGAATTAACAAACTTTAAACCTTCCTCTATCCACTGGTGTGTAGTACGTATTTGCGTCTTTTGTAGTTTGTAAGAAAGAATCAACCTTAGTAACTATATTGGCCAGACAGCATTTTTTAACACTGAATGGTAGTTGGAAGAATAAGATGGAATAGTAATGTTTTCGCTTTGAATCACATCACGACATGAGATTTTATTTGCTCTGAAACTATACTTCAGCTTTGTTCTTCGAAAACATACCATTAATCGGTTTACTCTAATATCTTCTAACCCTACCGGTTATAACTGCAAAACTGTGTCATTATAACCTTCCTCTATCAATGCAGATGCCTTCTTAATAGCCAGTAAATGAAATTTCAGTGATAATGTAGAATTTGAAGGTGTATAAATGCAAGACG
This sequence comes from Vandiemenella viatica, assembly GCA_031002005.1. Lineage (NCBI taxonomy): Eukaryota > Metazoa > Arthropoda > Insecta > Orthoptera > Morabidae > Vandiemenella > Vandiemenella viatica. The sequence goes on along the minus strand of JARYHS010013065.1, from coordinate 3,530 downwards.
CTTGGTATAAATTTCAAGTAAACCTATTAAATTGTCGAACGATCATAACCGAAGTAGAATTTTAAGGTTTTGTTTCCAACATCTCTACATATCCCCTACAACCCACGTCCTCAATTATCTGCTTCATATATTCTAATCCCTTTCTTCCTCTACAGTTCTTACCTTCGACTGTTCCCTCCACCAGCAAATTAACTATTCCAGCATGTCTCAAAATATGACCTACAAGCCTGTCTCTTCCTTCTGTAAGCTTCTTCCACAAACTTCTTTCCTCACCCATCATTTCCAAAGCTAATTCATTTCTTACTTTGGCTGTCCACTTAATTTTCAGCATTCTTCTGTAGCACCACATTTCAAATCCCAGAAGTCTAGTGCTGCGTGAATTCAAGAAATGTCACTCCATTAGCTTTCTAGAAGTTAGTTTTAATCATCTGTGCGCTTGCAACCTTAAGCCTCATGTTTCTCCCGATATTGCAACGCTGGACGATGATGAAGTTCGGGCCCTGAATTCTGAAGGATGCTGCTTTAAATTTGCTCCATATTGCATTCTTCTAGTTGATGTAGCTTCAGTTAATGCAAAAATAATTCAGGTATATAGCGAATTAACTCTCTTTTGCTTAAATATTAGTGTAAATAGTAAAAATCTGCGTATTTTATTAGTCCCTTCAACAACTGACCAAGGAAATAAAAATGTCAAAGATTCTGTGTATAAACATGGATACGACAACAACTAAACGTGGCATTATAAAAGCCAAGTGCAAACATTCTTGACACTCCGACGAACGGAAAATTTAGTTTTCCAAATATAAAATTTATTAAGTCCAGCTCTTCAGAAGAGAAAATGCAAATTTAGTCAGCTGAACATTTAGCTAATGTCTATGGCGAGACAACCGCCCATAATGTAGGTAAACGGTTAACGTTCTGGCCGCGCATTCGGGGGACGCGGGTTCGAATCCCCGTCCGTGCATCCAGATTTGGGTTTTCCATGGTTTCCTGAAATCACTCCAGGTGAATGGCATGATGCTTCCTTCAAAAGGCTATGGCCGAATTCCTTCTCGCGCAAAACTAAACTCACCGAATTCTAGTAAACTACCTTTGAAGGGGGACGTTAAACCTTTTGGTATCTTTCGGAAGATTAGGCCTGAATGGGCCGACACCAGGTTTCGCCATTTCCCTTCTTCAACATGCAGAATTCCTTCCCGCTTTATTAAACCGACGGGGGTTTTGTACCGTTGACCGCACTTTACGAAAAAAAAATGCTAATTATCTCAGTAGTTACGATGAATTAGCGAATAATTAGTATTTTAAGATCGCATGTTCGGAAGAGTAAGACTGAATGGGCCAGCACCAAGTTTCTCTCTCCCCCTTCTTCGTCTCTCATTGTATTTAATAATAATAATAATAATAATAATAATTCGATGGTAGGACGGGGAATACGAACTCATGTCCTCCCGAATGCGTGGCAAGTAGAGGGGGAGCTGAAAATTTGTTATGCTAAGGGTGCGTCCATAAACCACGTAACTCCATTTTGGACTTGGAGGGGACGACGCGTGTGCGTACGCGTGTCCTGCCTCGGCGCCGTCGTGGCTGCAGGGGGCGGGGCGCGTGACCTACAAAAGATAATGACAGGCCGGTGGCGCCGTCATGTCTGCAGGGGGCGGGGCGCGTGACCTATTTAATACCAAACCGGCATGGGTGTTCTGGATATAGAAGGGGAAGCGACCTGCACACCTGCAGGGGCGTGGCGCGTGACCTACAAAAGCCAGGTAGATAATGACAGGCCTGTGGCGCCTAATTATAGGGGAGCGGCCGCAGGGGGGCGGGGCGCGTGACCTACAAAAGATAATGACGGTAAGCGGCGCCGGCAGCCAGGTAGATAATGACAGGGCGGCGGCGCGTAATTATAGGGGAAGCGGCCGCAAGGCGAGATAATTAGGGGGAGCCAAACCGGCATATCCTTACTACTGTCTCCTTATTGCTTGAGATCAGAAATGAGGAAAATGATTTAATGTTTTTATTAAATACTTAATCTGGGGGTCGATAAGAAGACAAATATTCTGTGAAGAGGTGGACGGGATAAAAAGTTTGGGGACTCCTGGGATGGATAGAGCCTCGACCATTTGATGAAATTTTGCCGTACGCCTTCTCCCCCCCCCCCCTCCTCCTTAGGTCTATATTGCTTTACTACTTTCGGTAACCGTGCATCTTCCATTCTACATACATGGTCTCTCCAATTATTAATATGTACTTATCTTGTCACTTATATCATATTTTTCAACTCCTCTAATATTGTCTCGTTTTTTATTAGATTCAGTCTTGTCCATCCCTTTAAAGAACTTAGAAACTTCATCTCCACTACTTTTCTGCGGCTTTTGCCTCTTCTCTTCATTACCCAAGACTCATTTCCACAGAGAAGCATTGGAACTGCCATCAGTTTATACAAAATTAATTAAGGAGACTGAGGGCGAGCACATTTTGAGCAATAATAAAAATAATAAAAAAAAATATTCTGAAACTGAATGTACGCGGGAGTGTGGCAGCCCTTGTAGGCTGGAAAGGAGGGTGTGCAAAGTAGGGCGGTTAGATTTGTCTCTGGAAATTACCGCGGAACACAGTCAGTAACAGATATAGTAATCGAGTTGGAATGGGATTCATTGGAAGACGGGAGAAGGGTGAAGAGAGTCATGAGAGTGGACAAGGCGTATATTGGTGATGAAACGTGGAAATATTGGTATAACAATTATGAGTAGTGCTGGGAAGGAAAAAAATGGTCATGACCATAAGCTGACACTCGATTTCAGGCACAAGGATGTGAAAAAATTTTCTTTCGTAGGTAAGGGGGTCAGGGATTAGAATAAATTACCAACAGAAATAATGAATAATTTTCCAAAAACGCTGAAGTTTTAAGTAAGCGGGTGCAGAGAAGGGTAAGAGTGGCAGTGTAGGGTAATTGCCACCGGAATTTGCACTCCACCGCAATTAAATTAAGGGGTCGGTTAAGAGTCATTCACCTTAGTTCCCGCCTCTTGGCTGGAGACAAGAGTACAAGTTTGGAATCCAATGTTTGTGGAAACAAGAACCTAAATTTCTGGTGGGAGATGAGACATGCATCATCTTTGGTAACGTGTATATTTCTCTATAGCCCAGATATGTTGAAACGAGCAATCTAAAGTCATGAAGGTATGGTTGACAGTACCGTCTATAACTCAAGTAAAAAAACCGAAAGGCCCCACCAAACCAGTAAGAGCTAGTCTATCGTTGTTACTGTCTGGACAAAGATAAATGCAGTGAAACCATGTGCCACTAATGGTACAACGTGATGGAAGTGTCTCCACATTAAAACATGTCAGTCCATTTTCTCTCTTTATCCTTCTCTATGACTTTCTACTGTCATGGCCTAAGCAGACTTTCGTTGCTATATTATACTAGTTTTAATGTCCGTAGAAAACGAAAGGTATCATCTATAATGGTAGTAGAAATTTATTCTGGAAAAGTTTGTAAGGAAAAACGAATAACGATCATTTTAATGATTT